>JAGDQP010002932.1:21009-69843 GCA_022664845.1 Lepisma saccharinum
GTGAAAGACAATTTTCAATTGTCTTTCACAGTAAATACATACACAAATAATAATAATAATAATAATAATAATAATAATAATAATAATAATAATAATAATAATAAGAAGAAGAAGAAGAAGAAGAAGAAATTAAATATATCCTTCTTACCTTTATTTGTATATGAAATTCATTCTTCTGTTTTTCTGGGCAGCAAACTTACCTATAACCCTTTGGTTGAAGTCCTGCATTTTCCTTAGCAACTGCTTTTCAATGAATAGCATTGCCAGGGCGCTGAGACGAGCTTGTGTCATCGTATTTCTTAGAAAAGTCTTAATACGCTTTAATGTTGAAAAACATCTTTCTGCTTCTGAAGTGGACATCGGAATTGTTACCATGATTTTGAGGAGTTTCGTAGAACCTGTTCGAGTCCGTTGGGAATCCCCTTCAAACAACAGGCAGGGAAAACAAAACAATGCCATTTTTACGTCACATACTGTAAGCCACTTGTGCTTTTTGTACCAATCACTATTAAAAGTGCGACGATATGTATGAGCTTTACCTTTCACTTCCTGATTCAGAGTTAGGTTCGGCTGATGAGGACTCAAAGTTTTTATTTCGAGTATTTCAGATTCTGTCAACTTGTTAAAAGACATCGATTGCAATCTATGAACCGAATTTTTATTGATGACAGTAACGCACTACGCACCAGTACACTAAACACACTGAAACAATACTCATTCACTTCAACACTGCTTCACAACACACTTTATTCAAACGTGGAAAAGACACTCATTCAAATCGGTGTTCAGTATTATAAAATAACTCACTAAAGTAGGCAATGTTTTCTCTCTTCCTTATAAGGTATTTGAGGACTGTGATTGGTGAACAGAAATTATATTAATCTACTTCTTGCAGCACACAAAAGTACGATATATCTCACAAAATAAAAGAAACTCACAATATCACTCTTCAGATCTCGTATTTTGGCGCTTTTAGTATGCAATGGAATGTGTTGAAAAATACATGTTTTATAAAATGCCCCCTTTTCTCTTAATAA
This sequence comes from Lepisma saccharinum, assembly GCA_022664845.1. Classification (NCBI taxonomy): domain Eukaryota; kingdom Metazoa; phylum Arthropoda; class Insecta; order Zygentoma; family Lepismatidae; genus Lepisma; species Lepisma saccharinum. Next base: position 22,047 of record JAGDQP010002932.1, read on the forward strand.
ATCTTTAATGACGAAAGGAACAAATCAGTTCCGAAAATCCGTTCAATCTCTCGCACGACACACTAAAAAAAAGGTTGTTTATTGTTTAGGCAATGTTGCAAACTGCTTTATACTGTTCATTAGCTCTTCGTTTATTACTGATACTGGAACTCAAACAATTTTATGTAAATAGAGATGCAACATTATGTTATTTAAGCGTTTAATATATTCGTCCATAAACGATTTATTGTGTATATTGCGATTTTGATATGTAATGATCGTTTATCCTTGCTTCTGCCAGAAGATTTGATTACATTTTAAACACGAGAACGGGTGGAAAAGCCAAGGAGAGTTAGCAACAGTGCTCAGCCCTGTTCTTCTGCTATTTTCGTTCACTCTAGGATTGTGCACGCCGAGGTCCCATATACACAATGTTATAAGTTAGGCCTAACGCCAGTTAAGCGCATATGGGGCAACGCGTTCACAAACGAAATGTGAACTGGAAACAAATTGGAGAGTACCAACAACTTGATAAACGAACTGTATACTTATGCCTCAGTGTAACAATTTAAAATGTGGTGTGTTTTTAAATCTTTCGATAAGAAACACAATCTGAAACGAAAATAATAATAATAATAATAATAATAATAATAATAATAATTCTAAAATAGTTGGCAGTTCACGTGCTCCTGTGAACGTTAATACGCGACGTCACTGCGTGACAAGTATATTACATTGGGCGCTTGTGATGTCATTTGACTTTCTCATTTTACCTGAGATTTTCTTCTCAAACCTAGCATTTATTACAATTATTTGACATTTGAAAACAAGATACAACGTGAAATACACTTTAGGAATCATGAATACACTCTGGGAAAGTAATTCTATTAAGACCTATATTTCTGTTCTTTCCAAGAAGAACTCGCTGAGGGACGCTCTCTCTTAGATGAGATTATTTTCTAGGAATACAAAAGCAAGTATAGTATCGTCTATAACAGGATGTAAACTTCCTTCCAAGCGGCAAGTACTTGCAAGATTTCTTCAGTTGCATTCCGAAGAAAATTTAACAATTCAGGATAGTGCACGCTTAACAACCATTGAAATTCTCCCGTTTTGGGAAAAGGCTCGAATACCCACAAAGCAGGATTATCACGTTGTTGAAAAACTGAAAGGTTTACATAACGAGTAACAAAAACTTAAGAAAAATTGTACACGAAGAACTAAAATGCAAAAAACGAAGGAAAATGTGTTTGTGGACGCTCTTGATGATCTTCTCGATGTAGCTCATGCATAAGCTCTTCAACATATTAAAATACCAGAAGATCGCGAATTTTTACTGGCGCAGAGGGAGAAAGGCAGACGAGGAACGATGGCAGGGGTGGTACTTCCCGAAGGCTGTCGGTTACAAAGAAGCCAAAGTTGTGTCGACCAGCCAACATCACTAAACCAGAGCTGTCTTCAGCACTGGATCGTGCAAAAATCAGCGACAGAAATGCCACTCATGTTCTAACTGCTGCATCGGAAGCTTTGGGCCACAGCTCACGAGAAATCTGTGTTAATAGGGAATCTATTAGAAGAGCACGCAGAAGGAAACTCGCTAGTGACATTTGTTCGTCTTTTTCATCTGGTCGTTCACTTACAGTACATTGGGATGAGAAGTTGTTACCTGCTCTCACTTCTAAGGGATCAGTTAATCGCATAGCGGTTCTCGTTTCTAAGAATAGTGACACGAAACTATTAGGAGTGCCTGCCATTCCAAATGGAAGTGGTGCCTCCCAGTCGGAAGCTGTTTTTAAATTGCTGGAGGATTGGAACTTAACAACACGTGTGCTTTGACACAAAAGCATCTAACACGGGGTCACAAAATGGAGCTTGTACCCTGCTGGAACAGAAATGCAGAACGATCTGATCAGAGTCCCTTGCAGGCATCACATAATGGAACTAATTGTGGCGAGAGTGTTCGACATGGTTTTCGGTGCTTCAATCGGTCCACACATAAAACTCTTTCAACGATTCTCTGAGGCATGGAACTCAATTGACAAGCTGAAGTTCGACACCGGAATCCAGGACGAAGTTGTCGCAGAGGTTTTGACCCCAGTAAGTATGAACTGATATCTTTCTTCAAGCAGCAACTGACGCACCCTTAACCCAGAGATAATTATAGAGAACACTTACAACTTGCTCTCATATTTCTTACCGAAGTTCTTCCAGGAAGTATCATATTCTACGTTCCTGGAGCCTACCATCGTGCACGATGGATGGCGAAATTGATTTATGGCCTGAAGATATATCTTTTCCCGTCACAGTTTCACCTTACGAGCTGAACGGGCTTCGCAACTTCAACATATTTGTCGTCGCAGTGTATTTGAAGGCGTGGTATTCCTCTCCTCTTGCGCTTTCAGTTCCAAGGAATGACCAGAATCTCTCAAGACGCATTCATTCCTACAAGAATAATAATGCAAAATTTGCAGAAGCAACAATGCACAGTTTCTCACGGCATCTGTGGTATTTGAGCGAACCACTTTTGGTATCAGTTTCTTTGATCCTGAAGTCCCCGCAGCAGTGAAGAAAGACATGGTTACAGCGTTATTTAGGGATGGAAGTGGCGGAGAAGAACTCGTGCGCTTAAGATATGAGGAGACCACGAACGCTAAAGCCCTAAGTGACTTCGTTTCCAGGAACACGAGAAAGCTGTTTGAAGCACTGGAGATCTCCACGGATTTTATATTAGAAAACCCTGAAACATGGGAAACGAACGATAGTTTTCTTCAGACTCGAGAACGTGTGAAAGCTCTGCATGTTGTAAATGATCTGGCAGAACGAGGAATTGCATTGATTCAAAATTTCAATGGAAAACTGACCAATCAGGAAGATCAGTCCCAATTTCTTCTCTAAGTTGTAGAGCAGCACAGAAAAAAATGTCCTTACCCCAAGTAAATCCATTCTCAGTCAAAGCATTTTTGTTTGTTGTGTTGAATATACTTTCGCAAACTTAAATACTTAAAAGAATATACATTCGTAAAACATAAATATTACTAAAGAATGTTTCCAAACATATTTTTTAATTTCATAGTATTTATATGTGAATTTTCACATTTTAGTGATTATAAGTGAATTTATGGATGCGTTGAGCGACCACTAAATATTGTGTAATTGTTTCAAAACTTTTGTAGTAAACATTTGAGATAAAGAAAAATAAAATTTGACCCTGAGACCATTACAAATACAAAAGTGAATTTTCATTGCCACCCTAATATATATATATATAGTATAAATATACACTTTCATATCGTACCGATCTCAATAGGTATATTTTCTTCGAAATCTACCTAAAAAAGATGGGATCTATCTCGATGGGAATGTCTATTTCGATAGGAATGTAGACATGATATTTTTAGGCGAATAATACTTTAATATCTTAACAGTAGTGTATTATCATAAAATATCTTAGTATCTATCTATTCATTTATGTATTAATAGTATTTCCAGGGCAGTGACCCTAAGGCGTATTATAAATTTTCGTTTTGGCGTGAGATAGCGTTGATATTGAGGATATAAGATTTCAGTGTGTTTCGTAACCTTGTCTACGGATGTTCTTAACACCTTAGCCACTATAGTTATAAAACAACTCCAAAAAAATTAGGTAATTATTACATTGTGTTAATTTGTGATTTATAGTATCCTCTTTGGCACGATTTAGACATAAAGGAGACTCCACAATACATAATTGAAATCATTTTGATCTAGTTTAATATATTCCATATATTGCATATTCCAAGAAAAGGCCTTAAAAATTTATATTGGTCTATTTCTGAGGGCAATCGTATTCACGGTGACATATTTGTACTTTACATTCAGTGTGTCTTCTTGACATGAGTAATTTATATATTTGTTTCGCACTATATTCATCTATATTATTATGAGATATTAATGAATGTCCAATGTACAGAAAAAATAGTATTAAAATACGGACAAATATTTTTGTTATTTTTTTAAGAAATGAATATATTTGTAGCACATAATATAATATACTACAAAGATGTATCAATTTAAAAACATTACTCTTGATTAAATACATGTGAAGCAGAGTTAGATTTCTGCGGTTCATGGACAACTTTCCCTACACTTAAAAACATTATTGATGTTTATTGCCGGCCCAAAAGGTGTAATAGAACACATATACCTCTACACCAATTCCAGTGCTGGGTAACACCAGTTCTAGTGTTGGTTAACACCATCCAGGGTGTCCAACAGCGTCTCTGTTGTTGACAAACACCTCTTCCGGTATTCAGAAACACCGTTAGGAGTGTTAATAAACACCATCGAAGGTGTTCCCTAACACTTCTAGCGGTGCAGTTCAACACTCCTAACGGTGTTTCTGAACACCGGTAGAGGTGTTTCCCAACACCAGAAACGCTGTTGGACACCCCGGATGGTGTTTACCAACACTAGAATTGGTGTTACCCAGCACTGGAATTGGTGTAGATGTAGAGGTGTTCTATTACACCTTTTCGGGTGGCAATAAACACCAATATTTTTTAAAGTGTACCAACAATGTAGAGCTGTACTTGACTACATTTTGTATTGTTGTAAGTCAATAGATTCCTAAAATCTGAATTTGTGTCCACTGGAGAGAAGTATATTTCATATTCTGCTTCTCGTTCGTTATCAATTATTATAATCTTTGTTTCATTTAAATTTAGTTATACTCCTGATACATTTGAAAAACGATCAAATTTATTCAACACTAGCTTCGCTTCGTAAGTTACAGGTACCACACAATTAATGCCATCAATATATATGAAGAGTAATATTATTTTATTGTTGCCACTACTAAGACCACATAACAGTGAGCTTTTAATTTAACAATAAGGGGTGATAAAGCTAAAGTGAAGAACAAACTACTTTCGCAGCTTCCTTGTATTATATTAATCCGCGCTTAAACTGAAAAGGTTTCGTTGAAGGAGAATTTATTTTCGGTTTATTTCTCTTTCTTCATACAGTGTTTCAAATATTTGTATATGTACTTTTGTTATTCCCATCTTACACATTAACTCAAAACGAATATCATGTGAGATAGAATGAAATGTTCTTTCATAATCTTTGCTTATAATATCATATTTACTCTGGAATTACATTTTTAAACGTATCTAATCATGCAAAGTTTAAGGCATCCTCTTCACCCACTGAAGCTTTATTGGTAGCAGAGACATTTTTAAGAATTTTGTTTTTTTAATAAATTGCTGTATTAAATTCCTTTTTTCTTTCTTACTTAAAACTGCTGGTATCATATTAAATTCATTACAAGTAATATTACTAATAAACGGATATTCAAAATAATCTTTGTAATCTTTATAAATAATACCATAAACTTGTTTGCCCTCCTCATAAATAACATCTTCGGAAGATAGAAAACATCTTTGTCTCGTTCTCGTTTCTTTGGCCACGTGAGTTATCGAAAGACGTTCGTGTATTTACGGGGATGGAAGTTTACTTCTTATTAACAATCCAAATTGTTTTCTTTTTGCAAATTTAACAGCACTGCTTGTGTACCTCGAATTTTAGAAAGAAAAATTTGTCCCTCATTTTGCAAAGTTACTTATTCTTGTCATATTCTATAATAATAATTAAATTGTTCACGAAAAAAACTTTGTTTTTACTTGAGTAAATTGTTTCGAAATATAACATATATTTTTCTTTGCCATGACCTAGACTACTGAATTCAGTCATAAAAAGAAGCTTGTCAATGGAGCAACTGTTGTCAGGTTGTTATCATTAAATTAAAATAGCCCTATCTTACAAGGTTAACACATTGAAACCTAAATAAATAACTCGGTGTATAATATTTTCATGCTGTCCAACTTAGTTTGACCAAAAGAGTTAGATGTCTGAAATTATAGGATTTTTTTAAAAATCTATTCCCCGTACATTTGGCCACAAATTTGATTATAACAAACAAACGGCTAGTGTAGATGCACCACCCTCTAAAAATAACTGCAGTCATTTGTTTTGAAACCATATTTCTTTCATGCATTCATCTATTAAATCATACGAGATATGCAATGATTGGATTATATTCGTCGCAGGATTGTATCATTATTTGTTGATAATCACCAGTTCCTTGATCCTTATTTCAAAGTGGTCTGCCATTCTTGTCAGTTCTTCGTTTTTTTAAATGTTTTCTTTCCGATGTAAATGTGTCCGTGTGTGGCTGTACTACATACAGATTATATAGCAAAAATTCTTCGGAAGCCTGGTTGATAGCAGAGTGCTATATTTTGAATATTTTTTTTCTTTAGGAAGTGCCAGTGCACTCTGGAAACCCACTTCAGAATGGTGTTGATATTTTCCTGTATGGCATCTTTAACGAATGTCTGAATCTTTTTTTTTAAGTATTAGAGGAATTCTGGATTGGGTTCTCAAGACGTCATATGTTGGCTTACGTCGTATGAATGAAAATGTAAAATAACTGGGCCCGCAGGGCCAGTAAGGCGGGACTTCTCGCCAATGCCTTCTTCTCAGCAATATGATGGATGTTAGGTCTTACAGAGGAGCAGAAGGCGACACCGACCATCAGTTAGTGATCGCAAAAATAAGGGAAAAGATATTCAACGCGAACAGAGAAAGTAAAGGTTCAAAACAACTTAAATTTGAAGTCAAGCGATTAGATAATGCAAGCGTAAAAGCAAACTACCAACTCGAAATCTCAAATAGGTTTGAAATCTTAGCCGACTCGAGTAGTAATAAAGATAAAATTGATATAAGTAAGATATGGGAGGCAATTCGTGATACAGTGAAGGGCGCAACAAAGAAACGTGTAGGTGAGAAGAAACACCTGAAACAAAAAGGCTTGGTTTGATGAAAAATACCTTAAGCTTCATGAGGAATGAAAACAAGCCAGGCAGCGATGACAAAAAAAATAAAAGCGAAGGAAATACGAACCACTACACTAACGCAAATCGCAACGCCACATACGGATTCAGAAACAAACAGCGAGAATATATGACGCAGAAGATTCAGGAGATTGAGGAAAACGGGAAGAAAAATAACATACGAGTTACAGGGATTGGACAAAAAAAATCTAAAAACACGTCATACAGGACACGTAAGTGTGGTCCGCCACTGTACACCACGCGTTGCGGTTGCCGATCGTGTTTTGTTTTCAATGTGTCATGTGGACCTTCCTCTTCCGTCAGCAGTAACCAGTTCACCTGTGAGTGTAGTGGTGTGCAAGTGGTGCGGTAAAATGGGCGACCTGACAGACTTCCAAAGAGGCATGATCGTTGGTGCCCGTCTGGTTGGAGCTTCAGTGACAACAGTAGCGACCATTGTGGGGGTATCGACAGGCAAAGCATAACAGTGGTCGAAAGACAATCCTGTCCGATAGGGACAGGAGGGCATTAAAACGGATTGTAGCAGCTAAAAAGCAGACCACTGCAATGAAAATTACGTCTGAACTCAATTCCGGCCTACAGAACCCGGTTTCATCAAAAACAGTGCGACGGGAACTTCATAAAATGAAAATTCATGGCAGGGCCGCGATCGCCAAACCTCTGGTCACAGCAGTAAATGCGAAGCGGCGTATCCAGTGGTGCAAGGACCACAAGGAGTGGACGCTTGATCAGTGGAAACACGTAATGTATTCCGATGAATCGACCTACACCTTGTTTCCAACAACCGGTCGTGTTTACGTATGGAGAACACCGTCGCAGGCCTATGATCCAGACTGTCTGCGCCCAACTGTAAAGCATGGGGGTGGTTCTGTTACAGTATGGGCAGTGATATCGTGGTTTTTTGCAGGTCCCATCATAGCCCTGCATGGAATGATGAATGCTAAGGCGTATGAGGCCATTTTGGGGGACCAGGTTCTACCCATGGCCCACACATTGTTCCCGGATGGTGATGGCATCTACCAAGATGATTTGGCACCCTGTCACGCTGCAAAAACGGTGCAATCATGATTTGAGGAGCATGACCAGGAGCTATCACACCTCCCCTGGGTCCCACAATCAGCAGATCTGAACATCATTGAGCCATTGTGGTCTGTGTTAGAAAGGCGTGTTCGGTCTCATTACCCTCCACCATCATCCCTTAAGGAACTGGAGCATGTTTTGGAGGAAGAATGGTACAACATTCCACACACCACGATTCAGGAGCTGTATACGTCAATTCCACGTCGGATCCAAGCTGTTTTGGACGCAAAAGGAGGCCCCACACCATACTAGGTATGATTTTCACACTTTTTCAAACGTTTTAGATTTTTTGTCCAACCCCTGTATATACAATGGGTAAACTCGTAAGGAAAAGGTTATCTGTCGAGGTTAAGGATGATTAGAAATGAACGCGAAGATCTTCAAGCGGATCCGACTAAAATTATCAATGTATGGAACGTTACTTCGACAAACTTCTTAATGTACACATCGGAGAACAAACAGAGGAATTTGACATCTATACCACAGAACCGTGGATACCCGAACCTAGAGAGATCGAAATGTCGATAAAGAAATTGAAAAATTTCAAATCACCAGAAATTGACAATATTCCAGCCGAATTAATTAAAGCGGGAGGAACGCCACTAATCAAGGAACTACATAAATTGATAAACTATATTTAGAAAGGAGGAGCTTCCAAAGGAATGGAAAACCTCAATAATAGTGCCGGTTTATAAAAAAAGGCAATAAACCGGACTGTAATAATTACCGCTAAATCTCGTTACTCCCAAAGTGTTACAAAGTATTGAGTAATATACTGCTAACTCGCTTAACAATGTGGATTTAGAAGAAATAGATCCACGTTGGACCAGACTTTCGCCTTGAGACAAATATTGGAAAAGAAATGGGAACACAATGGGACGGTTTACCAGCTATTCATTGATTGTAAGAAACCTTATGATTCTATTAAAAGGGAAAAGTTATACAGTATTCTGTTTGTTACAATTTGGAATTCCAAGAAACTAGTTCAACTTGTGAAAATCTCAGCGACCGCATAAGCAGAGTACGGATAGGTAATAAATAATATGTCAGATAGTTTCAAGATTCGCAACGGACTGAAACAAGGCAATGCCTGATCACCACTAGTGTTAAACTTTGCTTTAGAACATGCGAATTTTAAAATAAAAGAGGACAAAATGGGACTAACGTCGAATGGTTTGAATCAACTGTTTGTGTACGCGGATGATGTAGATTTAATAGGGGAAGATATAGAGGAAATGCAAAACAACACCGATATCTTAGTAGAAGCGTTCGATGAGATAGGTCTACAGGTAAACATAGATAAAATAAAATACATGATAACAAGTCGGAACATAGGGAATAACGGAAATGGGGAAATAACAATTAAGGATGAGAATATAAAGAAAGTGAACAAATTTAAATACTTGGGAGCATACGTAACAAGAAAAAATGAGGTCACGGAAGAAATAAAAAGTCGTTTAATATCGGGCAACGCATGTTTCTATTCGGTCCAGAAACTCCTAACCTCGCGATTAATATCAAGCAAGTTGAAATTGAAAATATACAGAACGGCTATTCTGCCGGTAGTGCTTTACGGTTGCGAAAGTTGGAGTACGACCCTAGTAGATGAACATAAATTACGAGTGTTTGAAAGTAAGGTCTTGTGAAATTTATACGGGCCGAAACGGAACCAGATAACTAGAGAATGGAGGAGACTGCATAACGAAGAGCTTCACGGACTGTACAACTCACCCGATGTTCTAAGAATAAAGAAATCACGTTGGCTAAGATGTGCAGGCCATGTAGCTCGGATGGGAGAAAAACGAAGATTATATTCCATCTTGGTTGGAAAGCCGGAGGGAATGAGACCGTTGGGAAGACCGAGACGACGTTGAGAGGACAATATTAGAAGGGATCTTCGAGAAGTAGGTGTTTGTGAGGAAAACAGGCTTGATCTTGCCCAGGATAGATCCCTATGGCGAGCGTTTGTTACTACGTCGATGAACTTGCGAGTTCCGTAAGCCGTCGAGTAAGTAAGTGTAGACATATATGAAAGTGAGTATTGAATATTGTATTGAAGGTTGGGTAGAACATTGCCTGTAAGGGAACAGCACAGTGACGGATATAACCAAAGGTAAGGCGAAAGAAAAGATAGAGAAGGGAGATAATAGTTACAACAGGTACCCAGTCTATTAAAAGTCGTACGCTCAAATAGAAAGGAAAGTAGACACCACTGAAGAATAGAAAAGAAGCGAAATTTGGTTGAATTTGTTGCTCCAGTTTACCGTATTGTTGTCAACTAATGAACAATAAGTTGTATCATGTTCCACAACCTTGAACTAAACTGGCAATGATTACGAATGACAATTTAATTCTGTACTAAATTTGACGACTTTATTATTGATTGTTAGAGAGATTAATGAGGGTTTTAGATACTACACAAACGATTTCTCTCAACCCTTCAATCAAAAATTATATTTATGCACTCAAAGAACAATTGATTTCTTAAGTGTCGTTAGTATTCTTTACTATTCTAAAGATTAGTTCGCAAAATGTATTTAGGTCCTTTGAGAAATTAAGAGTATACGGTGAATTGGCATTAGGAAATTGCTTTTTCTTGGATTTTTTACAACACACTATTCTGTGACAAATTATGGAAAAAAATGTGTCTGGTGTAAGACATTATCTCTAAATTACTTAGGTAAAAATTCATAAGAAGGATGTTCTCCATCTAGGATTCATTAAATTAGTATTACTATGAACGCAAGTACTATTACCAAAAACCTGCGTCTAATATCTTGTTTAAGTATTTTCCTAAACGCAAAAACTCCACTTTCCAGTGATTGCTTGTACGTTGTAGATTTCCACACATATCATCCTCCGTCAACAGCGGCTTGAAACTACGCGGAAAAAAGGATTGAGTTTATAACGGTCCTAAATTCAAAGATATGTAGTATCAATCTACGTATAGCATTTATTTCAAATCACTTACTTCCTTTATTTAGCACCGGACTAAACTCCGATCTCTACGTGATAAAAATTCCTATCGTTAAAAACTTTGTTTACATTTACGTGTCTTCAGAAGTTGACGGATTTGGATTAAACGCTCACCATTTACGGGAAAGAAATAGCCTACATCTCATAACGCTCCGATATTGATTTTATCATTTCCCGTATGTGTAGAGAGTAAAATACCTTAGTGTGTTTCTTGAACGAGGGTAAACGTCTGCAGTGCATATCACAAATTCAAGAATAAACATCACTGCAGTGAAATCCGTTTCTTCATATCAGGCTTAGGTTTTAAGAAATAGGCAAACCAATAATGTGACACAAATGTAGAAGTAACTTGCATGGGTCTCTGGTTAACGCAAAATCATGAATAGAACGAATGGCATTGAGACAAGTGTGTCCCTCAACCTACTGTACTTACAACACATCTGTCGGGCCCACGTTTTATCTCTATCAGCCTTACAAGAAAACTATCAATGCGATTATATCGTAACTTACATAGAAAATTCGTTACGAGAATCAAAATCCTCTAGAAAGGTCATACACAAAAAATTAGCTCCTTAATTCAACTGCTCCCGAGACCATAGCCGGATATTGCTACACTATTATTTGGTGCGAAGGGTACTGAAAAAGTATCCTTATAATTTAATTAAAAAAGGTCACTTCTGCTTCATTTCCATCGTGTAATGAAACACTGCGGAGTTGTAGTGTTTCCGCCGAAACTCCACCTCTATGCTCCAATGTTGCCAACTCCAATGTTGCCCTTATATTTCTGAAATTGTCCTCTTTCTCTAACGATTTCCCGTTTTCCTCAAAGTTGAAGCCTGATAGAGGGAAACTAATATTTTCGAATTCAACAGACGGAAAAACTTTTATGAATATGCATTAGCACTCAGGAAAAACCCTGCTAGATCAGTGATCAAAAGATGTGCCTTGTGTAAGCACAGGTAATTTTAAATTCCTTTATTCAATGGTACAAATTCCAATATTTAACATATTTATAATATTAGACGTTCTAGAGTAATCCCGACATTACTTTGGGGGGTGGGGGTGGGGGGTGGAGGGGTAGTTCTGACACCTTCAATAATAATATATTTCTATATTTTCTTCAAAATAAAATCTAGGTTACACTATTTGAGTAAATTCCAAATATGGTTCGTTACTACTACAGAAAGATTTCAAAAGACCGTAGGAAGATATAGAAAATGGCTACAAATTTTCATGTAGTAACAAAATAGAATAGTTTTGCTCCAGCTACAAAAGTGTCTGGCGTTCTCCGGTATAAGTTGAAAGACAAAATAATAATAAAAAAAAACAACGAGATTTTGAGGGGAAGTCATACTTGGGATCCTATCAAAAAGAAATTGAGCTTAGCAGAAATTCTTTGGGATTTGGACTAACAGATTTGAAACTTCTGGAATTACCCGAGTAATATCGTAAAACCTCTGAGAGTGCATATGCTTCTTCAGGAGTTCATTATAAAACCCTGGGGAAACAATTAATATCACCGGGTAATTTGAATTGATTGTAATCAAGTTCTTCCATCCTTTGTTTGAAAGAACTTTGGTTCTTATAGGTAACGAGGATAGCTAGCGATGTGTTGACATTTCGTTCGCATTTTATTCTGTTTAAAATCATTTCATTTTCAGTCAGATGACATTTCCACATTCAATATCAATTCGTTCTAAAGCATATCTGAGTACTTAGTGATAATCATCAAAAGTTTACACGTGTTTTCATTTGGTGTCAGCTTTATGATGTGCAAAAATGTCATCGCAATGCTGTATATGTTTCGTAAGTCACGAAAAATGCTTAGGCTGTCGGGAATAATCGAATTAAAAATAACGATGTATACCGATCACTGTATATTTTCAAAAAAGGCAACGTAAGGTTCTAGCGGACACATTTTAAGGAGATGGTGAAAAAAGAAGAGATAGTGTGCTCTGTCTAAAAAAAGGATCAAATTGAGATATTTCTAAGCAGTGGCGTATTCTGGATTCACAACGTGAACTACCATTACCCAAAGTATACCCAAAGATGCATATTCTTTTCATCCTGAATTTTAAAAGCTAGAACTGGGCATTCTGAGAAATGTGTAAAGTTCACAGTAAGTTTCTTGAATAAGTAAAGGCGTCTTTTTGATAATTTTGCTATCATTGAAAATAACTGACAAATATAATTACGAAGAAGAGGATCGAAGGGAAAGATAGTCTCTTCCAACTGAACTGTATCCAAAATGGTGAGAAAAATCATTTAACTTTTGTGACAGAGAGGTTTGTTGTAAAATCAAAATCAGTAAAGTAGTCTTTCAAGATAATTCACCAAACATTAAAATGTATCAAAAACACTTTAACGCTATAGTGTGGTTGCTTAGAGCAAAAATTAGCCAGAATCGTGACATGCTGGATTAAAGCGTCAGATTTTGTAGAATCCTTCTATACCCTCAGTAGAATCAACTTGTAGGGTTGTGCCCGATTTTTGGGTCTGCCATCTTGAAATACGACGCCATCTTTATTTTCTTCAAGGTTTTACGACTTTTTCTTTAACAAAATCGCTGATTATCTCCCCAATGGTTCAGTTTACAGCAAAATGTGTTCAAATATCTTATTTTAATATTAAATTCTCTACAATTTAAGCTCAATACCGCTTTTGTAGCTCTCAGAGTTTTTGAGATACAAGCGTTCAAATTTTGACTTTTTTGGGTAAATTCTCCACTTTTCTTTAAAACTCACTAATTACTAAGGCTATTTGGATTATTAATGTACGACGATGCAGAGGATATAAGCTAAGAGATCTTGAGTCGACATTAGAAGGAGGAGAACTTACCGCATTATTTCAAACTCTAAAGAAAGTGTTGTTGACTTCATGGCGTTAGCGAGAAGAGTCTTATTCAAATTCTTTAAGTTAGAAGCTTTTGACGAATTTTATTTGAGGACCATAGGAAAATAACGTTCTTTGTCCGTTTTGTTCAAATTTAGATAAAAATGCTACGTGTTTAATCTTTGAAGGGATTTTCAAACTATTATGCATGAATAGAATATGTATAGTCCGTCTATTATAAGTAACTCTTTATTTAATGTACAGGTATGCGTAATGTAGATTATAAACTTCTAAAGCCCTTTCCCGTAAAATCAAGAAATTGGACATAGCCCGTTTTTTTCATGTGGTATTCATTTGGAAAATAATTTGTTAAACATGTGTTGGAAATGGACGAATTGGTATTGTGTTGAATATTTATAAAGCTTTAAAGGATGCAGAAAATCAAGGAAACAATCTTCAAATAATGGAACGCCTTTGCCTGTCAATTTTGATGTCTTCCAAGAATAAAACATTCTTACAGTTATATTTTATTGATTGGTTGTGTGCAAACGTTTAAAGTAAAAAAGAAAATACAAAAATATGCATTCGTTATTTACCTGGGAGAGGTGATGAGAGCGCAAACACCAATTCATCTCAATTGAATTTATTCATGGTCTATTGGCATCTTTAGCTCACGCCGGAATAGGTTAGCTATAAGATGGTAAAGGAATCGGACAGAACCTTATCGAACAAATTTGTCTGAGTATAAAATACAGCATAATCATGGATGAAGGAAGTCTAGTTACTCAACTTGAAGAGCCAGATGCTCGAATATACACACTCTGTACGATTGTTCACGTATCACATATTGTGATCATCTCCTATCCCTATCAAGTACTTATTTGTTCAGAAGGGCGTAACAACGGGGAGGTACACGAGGACCGGCTACCAAATGAAAATTAGGATATTACAGTATTTACACTCAGTTTGAGGCACATCATGCACAATACTCGTGGGCTCGATCTTTGCTGCTCATAAGCATCGACATACGTTTTTTTTTCTTTTAATATTCATATTCTTTTCGTGCTTTAGATATTTTGGTCAGATTGTCTGTCTGGTATCTAAGATTTAAAATCAAGCCACGGAAAGCTCATCGTTGCCAAGTAAATGTTTTATTTTAGTGATTTTGCTGTGTTATATATAATTTTATTAGCATTTGATTTGTATTGGTTCCATTTACGCTGTTGCGTGATCGTTTATTTAGGGTCCTCCTGTTAAACGAACTGTCCAGTTTTGAGTGAACCCAAGACATGAAATTCGTGACAGCAACACGTGAAGGTTGTATACGAAATACAGTAAAGAAGTTACGAGAACATTGCTACATTTGAAGCATACCTGGTTACTCCTGATTCCGCTACATGACACATTCTAAGTACCCTTTTCTGCTGTTACATGCTCGTACTGTCAATAATACAATTGTTGGAAGCACTCCTTCAAGTCATCCTTGGTAACGCTCTAAAGTGTGCCATCTTAACAGCCACAAAACAGTCTGTATTCGTAAATATCCGCTTGATAAACTTGTCACATCACACGAAGTGCTTCTGCTGCTGTTTGCTCAATGGAACATATGACGTCATGATGGCACATTGTTCCGATTGTGACATGTCAATAGTGACGATGTTTTTCACGTTGAATGTTATAAAAGTATGAAAACACATCTCCTGTTATCGTTGTACATTTTCCTACTGCATCATTCCTCGCGAAATTGAACCCCTGTGCCTCTACGTATCCCGCCCTGAGGCTTTACCAATACTAGCTGACATTAACCTACATTTTCTCGTAACTTATTGACTGTACTTTGTATAAAAAAGTGGCGTTGTAAATTATGAAGATAAATTTATATATACATATAACCATTACTAAAGCAAGAACATCTACAAAGCTACATGATATATCAAGAATCAGAGTAACTCTGCCATAACTGCGGAGTGATATTCACCCCGGAGCATATTGTATTTAGGTGTAAATAAACAGGAAAATGTAGTTAGAGAACACAGGGAACTTCTGTAGGGTATAGGAGTTGCAAATGCTTTAAGAAGTCCTGAGAATGCGACCGCCCTCCAGGATCTAACAAATAATAAAACAAATTACTATAAAATGAAATTTATCTCTAAGGGGCGCATATAAAAACCCCGAGGGGAGTGGCTCCTGGTCCGCGGCAAAGCTGAGGTGAGAAGAGCGTGACCTGGATTGTAGCCGAAATTCCGGACGAAAACCAAAGAAAAAAATGGTGACGGACGCGAATGTAGCATGAACCAGCGTTGCGTCACAATAAGCAGTATATGAAAGTGTGAATGGAAGAACTAAGGGTGAGTTGCTGGAACCCAGCAAAGCTTTTAAAACAGTGACTGCTGCATGGAATACCGACGGAAGAGGACGCTTAGATTCACTTTTCTATAATTCTTTAAGAGTTGCGGTAAACGAAAAAATGTGCCAGAATGGAGGAACACCTTTATTCTTGGTATTAAAAACTCCCCTAAGTGTTATAGTGTTAAGTATTAGTGTTAGTGTTAAATGTCTAAGTGTGAGTGAAATAAAGATGGAATGAAGACCAATGGAGACACAGACCTAGGACGAGATGAGGAAAAATGGATGAACCAAATTTGAGAATTGGAAAACAAGTGCGAAAATGTATCATATGATGTTATATGAAACTAACACTAAATTTAAAATCTCGTTGCAGGTCCGGCTTGTGAATGTGTGCGAACGAAGGTGAATGCACTGTTGTGAAGCTGACAGTACCTGTTCCGGAATCGAAGAACCAACTAGGAAGGGGTCAGCAGAAACTATGTGAGACACAACATCAATCTTTCGTTGCCCTCATTTCCCGTCCTAAACCGTTTCCTTACAGTGGAGCAAAAGAAGAGGATGCAAATTCAAGTCTGCGTTTCTGTTGCCCATGTATAGTCCTGTGTTGTTATATATTATACGTATTTTGTATAAAATAATGCAAATAAAAAATGGTTCGGGACCCCCCCCCCCCAAAAAAAAAAGATGTTCCGGTATATGGAACGAAGGACCAGGAGAACTGGTGGATGCCTGGTCCGAAAAGCCGTCGCGCAGCACCTCAAGTCAAGTCACAGACTAAGGAACAAAAGGGATTCTCGGAATGCCGGAATCCCGCAATCCGACAACCCCCTAGGGGCAAGCCTGTCCCAAACTAAGGAGGGCGAACAACTGCCCGAGACATGGACCGTTATACATGCAATTTTGTTTGTGCTAAGGAAGCAAAGGGACAGCGGTAAAAAGGTGGGTCCTAAAATAAAAAAAAATCAGAGCATATTTTGGAATTCAGGAGAAATAGTTTTCAGTTAGTTCACCAGGTAGCACCACGAATTACGTGATAGAATCATCAAGAGAGTATAGCAGGAAAGAAAGAGAAGTAATTTGCTAGAAAGCATTATTTAGAAAAGTTGTCTCTGCTGCGCCAATAACAGCCAATGTTTTTGAAGATTTAACCGTTAAAGCTGTGTTCCTTATCTATAAAGCTAATGCAGTTAAAATCTGTTGAAATTGATAATAAATAGAAAACTTCAGTTATTAATGTTGATTGGAACTATGATTATACGTTATATATTAATTTTTAGTTGCAAGGGTTAGGGAAACTAAACTGGTAGCGCGGTTTCTCAGCTCTTGCTAAACATGTCTCGAGATAAGGGAATAATATCATTTTAAAACTGTGGCTGGTGTCCATTCTTTGCCTCATTTCAAAACAATCCTGGGTCGATTGTGGTCCGGGATCGTATCCAAGCCACCAGAAAATAGTAATTCAAATAAGTAAGTTTCACTGATCGTTTGAAGAAAATACGGTTACATGCAACTGAATCTTGTCAACGATACGTGTAATATACTAAAGGCAATACAGATTACAAAAGAATACAACAGTATGCACTAATATTTCATGAGAGGAATATTAATTGTAGGTTCGAAAGCACTTTCATCACATTGGTGTCGCAATATAGAAGACAGTTGGCAAGGAAAATTAAACGGTGCCAAAATGTAGGTCTTCTATGATACAATCTGGATACAAAACTATTATAGATACGATAAATGTATCAAAGTTGCATGTTCAATAATATATCAAGGTAAGTATTACAGGTCAATATTTCCCTAATATTACTGAACTGAAATATTTGAATTTATTGCTTTTTAAATTATATAATGAAATATGAGTAATACAATAAGCACAAGAGAAGTTACTTAGTCCTTTTCAATCCTACGGAAGATATTTATTTGTTCATCGTTTGTGCTCATATGTTAAGTGATCGCACGTACATGATATTTAAGTTATATTCTAGGCAAACTCAGATAAGCCGATTCCAACCACTTGCAGCACATACATAATAATGTCGAAACCTGAAACGCCTTGACAAGACTAATTCAGAAATGTATAATTTGATCACTTTCGGCCAACCACTCCCGGCACGAGTATTACGTTCACGCCGAAAGTGATCGAAATCGGTATTTATGAGATTGTCTTGTCAAAACGTTTCCAATGACATGACGTAATTATATGCAGTCGCTATTTCATCCCCATTTTTGGATTAGACACTACCAGCGTTTTCATTCTCACATCTATATTCCATTATACGTAAATCATTAAATTTTTAAAGACGTAGCCATGCCTGACATCTAGTAAATTCTGCTTACCAAATTTTTTACAAAGTTTGAATTTCTGAAATATGGAATGAATTACGATTGAAACATGAGCATTAAAGTCATTTGAAATTATCTACATGTTGTCGGACAAGATTCAGTCCATATAATAAGTTCATTCCCGAACTATCTTTGCTAGTTATTTTATGAAAAAATACAGAACATTTTGAACAGAACTGAATTTTGTAAAACAACAATAAACAATGGATAATACAAAGATCTTTCAAACACAATGGATCTACCTCTAAAACATATTGCATGAATTAAATTTCCTTGTTGTGAAAACTAGTGACATTTTAAGCTGTTTATTCATGTCTGCTTGAAGTATGTGGGGGGGATTGATAACAACATTTAAAGATCACCTTCCAAATAATATTTTCAAATATGAATTTCGAAATGTGTGTACTGTAGTTATGCTGCTAGTAGATTCTTATATTCGCTGGATATAGTGAAGGATATATACAGTGACCATACGTCCCGAATTTTCCGTAACACTTCCGAATTTTAGGGTTGTGTCTCGGTGTACCGAAATATATATCGTAATGATCCTTCAGTAACACCCTGTTGTTTGAGGAAATATAGGTAGTGTTGGGATCGTATATGACGTGGTAGCACTATCTTAACATATACGATATGATATTATGGTAGAGACCTTATGACCGTAGATCGTTAAATAGAATGGTTATTTGATGAATAAAATAGAGCAATGCTTATATACGTTTTACCGACACCAGTTTATTATAAAGTTCCTATATATTATATATTTACAATTTGTTGTACAGATAATAGTCTTAGCGTCCCGAACATGGGCTCTGTAATTACTACTATAGTGGATCACCTCTTGTAATGATTTTACTTAGGTTTAGGAAAGGAGGTTATTCCTAGACGGGACACTAACTCCAGTGCGAGCTAGCAGGTAAAGGTATACCAACCTAAGTTGGGGGGTAAGGTGAGAGTCCTGACTCCAGTGCAAGCCAGGTAGAGGTGACCACTTTTCGGATCGAAGAAGTGATGCCTTCAAAGGTGATTGACTGGCCTTTTTATACCCTCATTTGTGGGCGTATCTTCAGTACTTCCAACACTTGCCGCTTGGAGGTTGTTGTCGTCTGCTTTCTATGGATGCTTGGTCAGCTTTATGTAATGTTTATTTACTTTTGTGCTTAACGCACTGACCTATTTATCCATATCCCATTACATAAAATTTCATAAAACAAGCGAGATATGATTTAATTTGATAGGAACATTTGAAGTCAGTTTTATGTTTGTTTCTTTGTAGTGGTTGTAATTCCTATACAATGTTGAATCTACCTACCTTCAAAGGTGCGAATGAAAACATGGAGAGAAACAAAGTGTCAGCATCTGAGACAGTAAGCAATTATAGCTGCGTTCTTATTGTAACTTTTAGTGGAGATGCAAACAGACATCTTTCGTGCCAACACTCGTCTTAATTTTTGAAGTTGAGGTAACGTTCAAACTTAATACAAACCTAACGTTCCCGGTAATACCGAGTCTTGAATTCTGACTGAAAAAATATCGTCATCGTAAGGAAATAAAGAAAGGTAAGGTTAAAAAATAGTTAGAATAGGGACAGGACTGTTGCAACAATTAATTAGTCTATTAAAGTCACACGCTTAGATAGAAAGGAAAGTGGACATGGAGTTTCGCATGGTGCTGGCTAGATGGCCGTACTTGAGTCGATGTAAAAACGAAGTGAGCAACTTTTTAATATTTTGTTTAATTGTAATGTGCAATATGAAATCAATGGCACTGGATTTAAAAGAGATAAATAACAGATAAATAACAGTTGACATTAAGACTTTCAATGTAATCAGAGCGGGTAAAATATGAAGTGTACCAGATAAATATATGTACTATGTACGTAAGTAGTACTTGTCAGGAACAAGATGCAGAGGTAATCAAGAGAGGTAATGGTGTTCTTCCATAGTTTAATCCTCTATTGAATAAATTATTTTTTGGTGATCATTTTCCGTCTTCTTTATAGCTAGACGTAGTAGAGGAATTGTTCGCATTTCTCAGGCTGTGAAAAGCGCCGCAGCAATAGTGGAACAAACTCTACAAATTGTGTTTGTCTACAAATTCATTTGTGTCACCACTACGGTGTAGCTTTGGGGCACTTTATTAGGTATAGGTTGTTATTAAAGATATCATGTTTCGAATCCAGAGCGACCCTGAGAAGGTTATTTAATAGATGTAATGGGATTCCAAAGGAATTGACCGCCAGCTGCAACATTTGAATATTGTATCACGGCTGCAGATTCTCTGGTACAAAAGGACCCATTACATGCCATTGAATTCACTCCAATCGTTGTGTATTGTCTCTGTATAATTAGTCAGAATAAGAATTGCGTGATAAGTATAATGAAGAAGAGCGCCTCACAGTCCCTGTAGAAGGTAGAAATTAACTGAAGCTTCTGGCGAAACCAATGTATGAACCAATGGGTAATAGGTTGACTGAAAATATTTTTTTTCCGAACTCAAAGTGGATCTGTGAAAACCATGACATGACAACCACAGGGTAGTAAGTATGGCATTTGATATTACCATGTCCATGTTACCGCTGCCTACATTATTCTACAGGGGAACCTAAACAGAATTATTTTATTGTCACCTTACCTCCACCAGATAAACGACGTTTTACTTACACAAGTGTTTCAAGATTAAATATCGAGGTTGCAAAACACCCAAAATTTCCTTTTTGCCTGATTTCGTGAGCGTTATGATCAATCGCATCAAAACAGTCAATTGCCTCTGTGTAAGGATGAACAAAGGTTTCTAAAAGATTTTAAAACGAATATTCTTCAAAATTCTCAGAAGATAAATTAATAGACAGTCAAAACATGTAGCATGTGGTTGGTGGTACGCGTTTGGCAGATGATGGGCTATGGAACGATCGGAAGGTGTACGAAAATCTGCTTCTGAACAAGGATATAAATCCATTGGTTAATAAATTAATTATTACACTATCTAGCTTGCTGTTGCACTACTTCAACTTTATTTCCCCCAACCAGGTGTCGAGGAAATTTAGTCTTTCTAAATGTTGTCCAACTTAGTCGACGCACCTGTCCTTAAAGAATATTCACGTATTTTTGCTATTACACTGTCGAGCTTGCTGATCAACATGCTCGTCGAGCAAGCACGACAGTGTAATTGCAGTGTTCGCTTATCAGGTTTCATCGTGCAAGACGCTAATCAGCAAGCTCGACAACGTAATAGCAAAAAAAAAAAAAAAATCGTCAAGCTTGCTCAAGGCCAGTTTCGTCGATCAAGTTTATGAGCAAACTCGATAGTGTAATAGCGAAAAGTAGAGCCGAGCTTCCTGGACAGCAAGCTGTTGAGCAAGTTGATCAGCAAGGTCAATAATGTAATAGAGCCTTAAGAGTGCGATCAGTACATTTCAACGGTACCTGGTGTATTTAATTGCAGTGTTTGTTTCTCCAGGGTTCTTCAGCATCATGTTGCCTTCCGACGAGAAATTTGCTCTTGCCAGTGGAATATTAGCTGTGAGGTTTGCAACTCCACTACTTAGGCTAATTGGTAAAATAGTAAATTTTGTATTTTGAGGCCATTTTAGTAATTAATGACTTCATCCCGTCTTGAGTCCATTAGCTGTCCAGTCTCTAAATTCCACGAACTTCCATGCCCCAACCGGAATTCGAATCCGGGACCTTTGCATCGCTGGCTTAGTGCCTCAACCCACACGACTACCAGGTCAGCTACTGAGCCCAAACGAATACTATGGAACGGATTTAGAAGGTCTGTTTCCTAGACAAATCGCTATCCGATTTAGGTGGGCCAGACTCCTAATTTACATTTTACAGTTTAGAATTTGTTTCTGATTTTATTATTATTATTATTATTATTATTATTATTGATGAGGTTGCAGACTATTGAGAACCAGCTTCATTTCGCACATCTGTAGTCAATGCAAATGAAGTGAATGTGTTCAACGACTGCGCGGAATGTGGATTCAAGTGTGCATATGATTTTATTCGTTTAACAAAAGAAGAACACATCTATAAACATTACACACTCTGTTGAATAGAAAAGACAGGCTATGTTTATGTTAAGACCACAGAAACAGAAGTATTGATGAGTTATGGGTGAAGTCAGTCTGAGAGATATTTTAAATTACGTTGATTCAAAATAATACGTTGTTAATTCTTGATCTCGTATTCCCTCTGAAAATAAATAAAAAATGCTGATGGGACGCCCTAGGATGGTTCGAAAAAAAAAATAATTAAAAAATTAACATTTCTGAATATGGCACTGATTCCAGACCATATATGAGGCCGAAACTTGCGGACTCCTACTCTACCCTTCAATATCTTTCAAACGTTGTATCGTACGTCAAAATCGGTGAATGGGTTCAAAAGGTATGACTCTTTTAGCCTAATCACAGAATTTTCACGAATGATCGAAAAAAACGTGTCTGTCATTCTGTGTGTCTTTTTGCTTTAGTCTGAAATGGTTGGTACCTGGGGCGTTTTGCGGGTCAATTGCGGGCCGCAACAACTTGAGGTAAAAAATGCATATTTTTTTTACAGGAGTTACGGGTTTCGAGATACGGAGATCGATTGTCCAAAATCGATCTTTTGTATGAAGACTATGCACTTTCTTAATAAGCAACCTTAAAAATAAGTGATATCAGTACAAGAACCCCTTCGGGGCAGAGGAAAGAGTAACGCAAGAATTCTACTCACAAGAGAAGCGATATCCACTTTGCGAGTGACTTTCTTTGTGTCACTATGGAGAAAGGGAGGATGCTAGTTCTCTTAATTTTGTTACAGAGAAAACACTTTCGCCATAGTGACACAAAGAAAGTCACTCGCAAAATGGATATCGCTTCTTTTGTGAGTAGAATTCTTGCGTCACTTTCTCCCTTTACCCCGAAGGGTTTCTGCTACTGATTTTAATTTAGGACAAAAGTTCACAGTTAACTTTTATAAATTATAAACACCCTAATATATAATAACTAGAAATATCAATGCTAAAATATCAAGTTCGTAACTCGTCTTACACTAGCAACATACTTCAATATAACGTATATACGGAAGTCAAATATCGTTTTCCGCAAATATCCGTTTGTACTTAAATTATAGAAACAATATTTGTTGATATTGTAACATATCAATCTAGATAGTAGATTGTATTAATATAGCAGTTCAAAGTTTAGTTCGCTGTTACCTAAATTGTAAAATCTGGTAGTGATCTATAAAAGCACATATTTGATACCTCGGCAATGACATTAAATGTTTATCACCCAAGGAGTTTAGGAAAGGCATTAGAATGCTACAGGAAATAAACCTACTTTGTCCATTTCCTTGATTTTACAGAAGAACATTTTAAAAGTCTATAATTAACATTACGCACACCTAAACAGTGTGCGAATTAAACTCTTTAGCCATTGGGGGGATGAACCATAACGCACGGATTCCAACAGGCAACACACACACACATAATTATATATATATATATATATATATATATATATATATATATATAATTCTCAGTCATATTCAATAGTACTGGATGAGGCTTCTCCCGAAGGGAGGAGTTTTTCTACTGACTTCACGCGGACCAGACGTCTTTTCACGTTTATTCACAGCAGCTCCCCAATCGCATCCCGATCCTGCTGGGTGGGCACCGTTCCAGATCCTCTCTCTTTGAAAAAAGAAATATTCTGGCAGAGCTGGGAATCGAACCCGGAACCCCGCGATCAGTAGTCAGCGAAGGTAACCACTAGATCAGCGGAGAGAGAGTGTCCTATTTGCCAATAGGAAGTTACTAAATCAAATTAATCATGCTAAAACTTTCACATTAAGCTACTTCATAAACATCACAAAAGAAATGATTTCCGAATAGGCTTCTTTAGCTGCTAGTAAAAATTCATATACCTTTGTCACTTGCACGAAAATGGTTTCAGCTTCTGCCAAATAAAAATGTTCCGATTTTCTATCTAATCTTGATCGACACATCTTCTAGAGGGGGAGAAATTTATCCCTGGCAGGGACGAAAAATTAATGTGTCAGGGTGGTAAACTTATTTGCAAGGGTGGGGAAATCCCGGGCATTCTCCCCGTTAATTCGCACACTGCACCTAAATATCAAATAAAGATCCAGTTGTAATAGACTGAATATGCATGTGGTCTTCTAACGTAATAACTTGTTAAAAAGACTCTTCAAAAAGTTAACAGATGGTGCTTTTGTCTACTTTTCAAAAAGATAGATCAAATACGTTTATTTCCCCCTTTGGTATTCATTTGGTGCCTTTCACTAAATTTTCATTAACATTAGTGATTTCCAAAATTATTATCCAGTACGTATGCAACTCTCCAAAAACTTTATTTAAAAAAAATTAATTGTATCCTTCAAAGGAAGCTTACCAGTTTTCTACTTACATATATTCAGATGCAACATTAATATTATTACTATCACAATCTGGAGAATTATTTATTGTAGTTCTTATAGTAGTTACATTTTCACTCACTCAAATACGTAACTTTTAATTAATGATATGCAAAGTATTGTCTTTTCCTATTTACATTACTTTCTTGCAATAATATATTCAGAAGTTTCCCTAAATTATCCTAATTCAAAACACACCAAATAGGTTTCACTCTTTTGTCAAACATCGAAATCTTTATAAGTGGAATTCATAAATTTGTGTGAAAGAATTATCTCATGTTACTTTTAGCTGCTGAGTTGCTTTAATTAAGATTCAGCATCTTACTAACGCAAATTCTGCTAAAATCCACTCCATCTTTTGTGTATTATTTGTGTACGCCCTCCCAACATTTGTGCATAGTTTGCTTAGGAGCTACAACGTTTCTATTTATCAAATGCCAATTAACAACATATTTCCTACAACAAAAACTACCATCATATCCATTCTAGAAGTATCTACATCGGAAGTTCACCTTCATGACGCATTCCCTACGCCTGTGAACAATTACCTAAACGAGCTCTAGCAAAAACAATTGACTACGAATACTACGTAAAAAACTGCACCCATACTACAAAATATGATGTTACCAAACCCACTTATGACGCCCTTCCAAATTTGAGCGCAATTTGCTGTGTTTTTTTTTCGGGGACTGCTTGACTTGGCCGGAATGGAAGCAGGTCACTCTGCTTCTGAACGTGCAATGTGATTTTGCTGATATCTGACATTCTGAAAATAGAGAAAAGCTCTAAGTTGTACTACGTAGTGAAAGTATTCCGGTTGTTATACATAGTTTGGAAGGGCTTCAGTGGTTGAAAAAGATTTGTTTTGTTATTTTCAGAATTTTCACGTAGGTCTAGGACGAGCTAAAAAAAAAGCATGTCAGGGGAAAGGGTGCGGATGAATTTGCTTTTGGTTGGAAAATTGGTGTGGACGAGCGCATTAGGCAAATTGACTCTACTCATTTAGAGTTTACACAATATGAGATGCACCTCGGGAGAGTAGGTTTTTATCATTTCTTTTTCTTCGGTCCTTAAACCAAGGGTTTCAAAAGAAGGTTTAGCGTTTCATGTCTGAGTATATTTCAAAGGCTGAACCGCGTAGGTAAATTCCCAAAAGAGTTGTACGTTTCTGGGTGGGATCATTTGTAAAGGCTACTTAAAGTGTCAAAGGAATTTATAAGAATCTGGATATCTTGTGACAGGTCTCCAGTAAACAAGTCTATCGAAGAGGAAATGACTGATGGGGTGAGATTGGGAGTCTACATGGTGATCTGTCATAGTATTAATTGCTTGTGTGGAGGTTGAAAGGAAGGCAGTTTGGGTTGTCTGGAGAAAGCATTTTCGTGAACGACTTTGATGTGGATGAAAACGTGGAGTACTTTTGTTGCATAGGCAGGAGTTAACACACAGATGCCGGACATAGTGGGAATACACAAATATCTTCCACAGTAATACACGACTGAGATAGGTCCTGTAATTCGTCTGGTGGGACTGTGGTAGTCCTAGTTAAAATAACCTGTGTGATTCGAACTCGAACGTAGCTCCCGATTGAGACTTTTTTTGTTTCCATATAACGAACAATCAGATTTGTCCGAATAACGTACACACGAAAATAATTAGAAAATGGTTAGAAAACGCGTAATATCTTTTCATTTGATACAATTACAGGAAATAGCAAGAACAATAAGCAGTTCAGATGCATCCGTGATTTAAAAATATTGATTATACTTAACTGTACTCTTAGCCATTATAATAAGTATCCAGGGTTGTTCGATAGCATAAGCAAACAATACAAACGACAGGAATTTGGAAGTCTAAGTCGAAATTTGCCTTATTAATACAAAATACAAACAATTCACATTACATTTTTTTTTATTCTACAGTTCATGTCATTGTTTTCTGGACTAAAATGTTTATATTATTATTTTTACACATATGCTGTTTCTTGAAAATCAGAAAAATTTTGATAAACGTTTGAAAAGTTTGGCTAATTAGTAATTTATGTAGAATTATCTGATTAGACAGCCCATTGGTGCGGGATGAATAAAGTATACTGATGACGCTAACAGTTGTACTACAATACAAACAACTACACTTTCGTCAAATGTTAGTCATTAATGTAATATCAACGTCAAACTTAATCTGCTTTTAAACGTTCTATATTCATTAATAATAATTATAATAATAATATAATGCATGAGGGAGGCGTTCCAAACCACAGGCAATGCTGTGCGAAGAAGAGGTGTGGTATCGAACATGTTCGTTTTCGTAGTCCTGGTGATTTTGTGTGGGAAGGCATAATTTGGCATGAACATACCAGACCTCCACATTTTTGAACGCGGTACACTGACCGGTCAACATTAATGTGACACTGTACTCCTTAGCCACATGCGTCTTTTCATAGGTGCAGTATGCCCCGACTTCAACTTTCGATGGATGATAATACGCGACCGCATCAACCAGCGCAAGTACGATAGCTATTGGAACGAGATGATATTCAGCTAATATACTGGTCTCTCAGTTTACCCGATTTTAGTCAGATCGAGCTCCGTGTGAGATGGTATGGGGAGACGTCTTGCAGCACGTACAGATGCACCAAAGACCATCCAGCAGCAGTAAACAACGCTGGTGGAGGAATTGAATGCCATACCACAAGAACTCAGTAAGCAGCATTGCAGTACGTTTCAAAGCATGAATTGCTGTCCGTGCTTATCACATACCCTTCTAAGGAGAATTTCATTCTTTCTGTGATGTCAGTGGGGCCATCATGAGTCGTAATGCCTGCAGTGTCAGTTCTTGTCTCTGTATAAAAGTGCAATGTTTGCTCTTCTGATGACATGTTTCTATCTGTTGTTTCCTATATCATGCTGTAGCACTTCTCCCTTTACGTTTTACAGATCTATACCACTTGGATGTGACACAGCATGCAAACCCGACTTTTGTCCTTAAGTTTTGCACACCAGTAAATATTAAATTTCCATTACAATAAACAATCAATCTAAATTTGAATAAACAAGATTAAACATTCAAACAACGTTTCTATTTCTTGTTATCAACAATAGAATTAGTATTTTTTAATTGGATGGTGACACAGTCACTTCCGGTGAATCAAATTATACCTATACTTAATACGTCACCCAAGGAACACGTATGCAAAATTTGCTGGAAATTATTAATGTACAAATGTGGAGGTGACACGGAAACGCGAACATGTCCAAAAGTTTCAAAAATGAGATATCATATTGAATGGTATTTGGAGAATAAACGGGTCAATACAGCATGGAAGTTAATCAAACGCGAACTTATTCAATGATAAAAGCATATGAAAATACATGGTATGGATACGTTTTCGTTGATTCTGAAAAACTGTACCAATTAGACAAGTTCGCTTTGCGTGTCACTTCCTCTAATGCAATTTGTATATCGCAGAAATATATATAAATTAAATTTCATTAATATATCTAAATGTTTCATACATTTTATATAGATAATAAAATGCGTCCAAAGGCGGCGTGCGGCTTTCTTTCTTTAGATTAACGAATTTTGGTGCCAAATTCCTTCACCTTTACGTGACGAAAATGTTAAAACTTTTAAACTAATCTTACGAATTGTATCCAGACGTTACATATCACTCCAAAGTTATCAGCCTTCACAAGTAATGAAATTTATATAAACACTTCCGCAACTTCTTATACACTTAAGTCATTAATAAGTCATAAAAACTCCTCCCACTTCTAATATTAGCAGTTAATTTGTAATGATTTTTATTGTTTTTGTAAAGGAACAACCTCCATTTATTATAACAAACATCTAACATTATCCAAATGGTAAAGATAAACAGGCCTACTATAAAAATATTTTAAAATTAATTTACTAACATATTTTTTTCAAAATTTACTAAAACTTTTTTCACGTAAATCACTGTCAGTAATTTATATTGATAATCAAGATATTCATGTGCTCCAAAAGTTTACGTAAGCTTTCTCAGAACCAGATAACATTTATATAAATCTCTCAACTTTGAAACTTCTGGTTTAAGTAAGTTATAAAAAGTTTTCTGCAAAATATTTTAATAGAACATTCACAGAAAGACGGTCGAAAGCTGACATTCACCTTGCACATATTCTACTTACAAACCAGTCAGTGGGCTGAGAGGGTGTACAAAATCCTTTTTCTACGAAGTGTTGCTGCTGACTTATTCTCTAAATCAAATTGGATTGATTTTTTATTTACGTCCTAAAGGATCTGGTCTACGGGACTACAGTTTTGGGTACACATGACTAAATCACTGTTAAAAAACAGTGGGAATTGAACCCATGACCACGTGGACACAAGGTGAGTTCGATAACTTCTCGGTCACCCTGGTCAAAATGAGACGGTGTACACTGGCATAATATACTGATACTACTTTTCAGATTTTTTTTTATATTGGCACTTTTTGACAGAAAAAGATATTAAGCGTTATATCTGTCGTTATATTTTCGGATACATATCGTCATTTCTAAAGTCCATTTCGAGCACTGTTTGAGGTCTGTATGAACTTGCAAGACGATAAATCATAAGCCGAACCGTTTCGAAAGAAATCCAACAATAGCCTATATTAATAATAGCAATAAAAGTAATAAAGATGTGAGTGACAGAATATAAATGCAAAAAGAAACTAATAAGATATTGCTTAAGATAATTTTCTATGTTACGAGGTGGAATTGAAGATACAGTGGAAGCTGAAAAAGGGACGTGGAAGGATTATATATGATTGATCACTTTCGAGGTGAAAATTAAGCTGAGTGAAAATGAAAGTAAAATTAGAACGAACGGATAAACTTGATTAGAACTACATCCATCACCTTCATTATGATAATTTCAGACACACTTGTACTTTTCGTGAATCTGTGGAAATTTAGAAGCAAATAGACAGACTATGGTAAGTAATAGTAAAACCTAGAAATACAATGTTTGGATTTCATGTGACCCCACAACCTTCCTCTTAACCAGAAATACCGTTCATTCTTTTCAATATTTAAATAGATGACAAAGATATCATTATAGCAGGTTCTCGTGTCCTCCGAAATAAATTCAAGTTATATTCTATGCAAGTTATATTCGTATATTCTATACGGCGTTCTAAACAGATTGAGGTAAGTTTAGTCCTATTACCATCTACTACTATTATTATTAGCACGACGTTAAATATGTAAACGTTTTTCCTCATGTACTCTTTTTCCGAATCACAGATTAATTATTACCATAAAAGGACAATGACATTGTATACTACAGCTAAACAAATAATTTGGATACATTTTAAACTGCTTATTTTTTTAAAATTATTATATCGATGCTACTAGCGCTATCTAGCGAACTTTGCTGTACCTCATCTCCCTAATTTCCAATGTAATGGTTATAATATATGTGTTTCGCACCTTGTTAGTATATTTACTCTCAATACATGGTTCATCTCAATTTCCACTTAGTAAGCTAAATTAAACGGAGCAACGCGACAGTCTCTTAAGAGCTCTGGCCTGTCAGACGGCTGTAACAGATGTGTCTTCAACATCTGCACAATAGTTGGTAATGAATTATTTTATTGATTATCGATTTCACCAAGCATACACACTTCTAAGACAAACAATTTTTATTAAGTCTGAAACAAGCCATTGCGTTGGATGACGTCGATATAACTTTGACTAACGTATGTCTAATATGACAATATTTGGGTCTTTTTGCAGACAGTGCTTGATTCGATTAGTCAGTTTCTGTGTGTTATGAGCCTGCCAGCCATGGGTGTCACATCAAACTTCAGATATGGCCTGATCTTTTCGATTAGAATGTCTGCTTCGTTTTTCGAGTTGTTGGCTTTCGGCACAAATACGACATTCTCGTCCACTAGCTGGTTACCTGTCAGGTGCGTAAATATGAAACCGGAATTTATGTACAGAAAAGACACAGTGACTGGATGACAATGCTAAGAACTATTTTATTCGAAGTATTGGCCATCGCTAGCGATACATTTCTGCCATGGTTCCGGCAATGTGTGGATGCCAGACCAAAAAAACTGTGCCTCTTGTGCTGCAGACCAGTCATCAAGCCATTTCCGTACATTTTCGTAAGATGTAAAGCGCTGGTCAGCAACTGCGTGCCCCATGGATGCAAATAAGTGAAAATCGGAAGGTGCTAAGTCTGGTGAGTAAACCGCATGCGAAAGGATTTCCCCGCCAAACGTCGCAATCGTTTCCTTGACCGGTTTTGCTGTGTGGGAGGGTGCATTATCGTGAAGCACAATCACTTTATATTGTCTTATATTCTGGTCATATTCTGGTCGTTTTTCACGCAAAGCTTGATGCAAATCGATCATTTGTTATCGGTAACGTTGGGTATTAACGGTTTCGCCAGGTTTCAGCAGTTCATAACAGATCATTCCCTTCTGATCCCACCAAACACAAAGCATTGTCTTCCGTCCATAACGATTTGGTCTTGCAGTCGATGTCGCCGGTTCTCCTGGAGTTATCCATGATCTTTTACGCTTAGGATTCTCGAAATAGATCCACTTTTCTTCACCAGTCAC
The DNA here is from genome assembly GCA_022664845.1 of Lepisma saccharinum. Lineage (NCBI taxonomy): Eukaryota > Metazoa > Arthropoda > Insecta > Zygentoma > Lepismatidae > Lepisma > Lepisma saccharinum. The sequence continues at coordinate 53,528 of JAGDQP010002932.1, forward strand.
AATTCGATGGAGAAATGATTTCCTTTTGTAACTGGCGAGCAGAATGTCGTAAGTGTTTTTTCGGTTTTCCTGCTGTCGTTCAGTCAATACACGTGGAACCCATTTTCCCATCTTCTGAATCTTGCCCATGGCTTTTAAACGTATGGAAACTGCTTCTCGTGTCACATTTAAATGATCCGCGAGTTGTTGTTGCGTTTGAGCGCCATCCTCATCCAACAAAGCTTGCAATTCGCTGTCTGCAAACTTTTTCGGTGGTCTTCCACGTTCTTCGTTTCCCACGTCAAAATCGCCACTTTTAAATTTTGTAAACTACGCATAGCATTGTGACTTACCAAGAGCATGATCACCATAAGCTTCGACAAGCATGCGATGCGATTCTGCAGCAGGTTTCAAATGGTAACAAAAAATCAATGATGTCCGCACATCGTAGTTTGTAGGCACAAACTGCGCCATGTTCAACGCTATTAAACACTACACTATGACATGAAACTTGTCTGGTTGAGAGTTGCAAATCGTTATCAGCAGTCAAAACAAGCAAGTGGCGCCAAGGACGCAGTTTTACGGTAACCACAGTGACAGCTAACGCTGTCTATGCACAAATTCCGGTTTCATATTTACACACCTGGTATGTTTGGCCATAAGACGTAGCCATAGTAGGATGACTTATTTCTGATCTGTGGGAAAAGTCGCAGTGTGATGCGAGTTTTATAAAGCTGGTTTCTAGAATGATTGGTCGACCGAACCATATTGAACCGAAGGCAAGGCAATCCAGGCAAGAACATGTAACAGTGCTGCATAGCCTGCTAAGAGACTCGGTATGCGTATGCGTGTTTATGACGACTTTCAGAAACAGTAAGTGCGTAGCTTCAGAGATGGCGAATCAGACAATAACTTTCCGTAATTTAGGTATCTGTTTTTATCAATTAATTTTAAAGAACTTTTAATTTCGTTAAACGAGAAACACGAATGTATGAATGCTGACATAATTTAGCTCTTAACTAATGTTCAGTTTGTTTATTATTTAATACTGAAAATCAACAGTCATTATATTACATGTAATGATAACTAATGAGCCGGCGGGATATGTAACACACCGTCATAACGAACAGATTCATGTGTGTCTGATTAGATCGAAAAATAATGAAAACAATTATTTTAACCACGTTATTTATTTTTAAATAATTTCCATTTTCTGCAACGGGGGATTCCCCAGGCTGCCGCTTCTCTCGTCAGGAGTGGAACTTGGCAAGTAAAATATTTCATCGTTGGGCATACCGATATCTTACCTTCCCTAGTTAGTGGAAACCCACTGCAAACGACCATCTTTCTTCCCAAAGTTTGGAATTTGGAGTGCAGTGTCTCTATATCCCTGCCAACCTAAGGGCCGCGTGCGACCGTTTCCCTTTATAGGAACGGAACCAGTAGTTCATATACCATTCTGACACAGGTGGGAGGATCACGTTGTTGAGCGACCGTTTCTCAGTGATAGGATTGGAACTCACTTCGTGTTCATTGTTTCACACATGCTTGAGGGATATCATTCTTGGGTGGCCATTTCTCTATGTTAGAAGCGGAACCTAAGGAGTGTGGTCTCTCCACCTTAGTTCCATCACTTCACTGTACACAGTACCGAGCTTGCCCGCTGCATCGCTCAAACTTAAACCTCAAAGGCTGCTATATAAGATTATGAGACTCAGTGTTGCCATAATCGGTTTTATAAACACTTCTTTGGAATTTGGTTTTGGCGCATTTGACATCGGTTAATGTTTCAACACATCGCGGGAAAGCCATAGTTTATGTTAATACAATGGTCGACCAATGGTGTAAAATAAAACTGTTTTAAAGTGAAGCCTCGCCAGGAGAATTTTTGAAGATGTAAAACCATGTTTTAGCATTACAATAGTTATCCGTCCGTCTCTGAACTTGGGAATCTTTTCGTCCTTTCGGTTTTTAATGTTCATATTCAATTTAAAATTTCTATGTGGGTACTTCGGAGACACTCCGAATTTTTAGGCCATGATACCTTACTCACTTGTCAAAGTTTGAATTGTGTTATTTTGGAATCCCAGCCACGACATGTGATACACCATTCTGCTGGAAAACTACCTTCATATCTGTCAAGAACATTGTAAGTCGTTACGCCTTCTGCAGCGAACGAGGCAATGGTCAGTATTTTGTCACGTTCTTTAAGATCTTCCTAAAATTTGTACAGTTGCAATCGCAGGTCTGTTTCTATGGGTGACATTTTTGCGCTACCGCACCGATGTTGTTCGTCGAAAAGCGTGACACCATTCACTAGTCTCTGTCGTTTCAAATAAACTGTGGCGCTTGACGACGCATTCGTACTTCTTCGTGCACGGTAAATGAAGATGTAAGATTTTTAGGGAACACTTCTTGTTTTATTCAAATGGATTGTTATGGGGTTAGTTTCAAGTCGATTGTTTTGGGCATAGGCTATAGCCATATGTAAAGCTATAATACATCAATTCTTTCAAATAACATGTCGTAAATGGGAACGTACATTTAGGTTAGGTCAAGCAAATGCGATAAATTAGGTTAAAATGTTAGGTTTTCAGTAAATTATTCACTCGGATAGGCTAGAATGTCCAATTCTAGCAAGCCAAATAGCGTATCCTATGTAGAAACGTCAAATGTTTAGCGAATGTTATACAATATAATATACAGTGGCTTAAGTTAAACATCAAATTCTAGCTTACCAATAGCGTATGTTATGTTAAAATGCTATATTCTATCAAGTCATTCGTAATAAACACCCAGGGTTAAAATAACAAAATTTTAAATTCTAGCAGGGTAAATAAGGTACGTTATGTTAGAAACGGTCGCAGACGAGAACGTGAATATTTAATTTCTAAACACGTACAGGGGACAGACCAAGCAGCGTCCAATCAATCAGCAATGTATTCGAAGATGTGTGTGTGTGTCGTATACGAAAAGGGACATTTAGGTTAGTTCGTGTTTTAATATTTTAAACACGTTAATGAAATTTTAATATGCACCGTTAGAAAAACGAGCTCCAAAACAGTAAATCGCGACCGGAAATAATAATAATAGGTCAAGGTCGCGATCAGGGGTTCCCCATGATTTCAAGAGGTTTTCCCAAATGGGCATTTTCCAATTAACGTGCAGAATTTAGGATACGTGGTATGACATTAATTAGGCAATAAATTAGGATTATATTCTTCGCAAGATCTGAATATCTTTCCTTTATCAAGATCTATATATTATTTCCTGATCTTATACCAAAAAATCACCGAGTGACCCCTATCTACTCAAGCCTCAGGGTCATTGGATGTGACAGTCAACAGGAAATGGAGACGAAATTGAAAAAGGAACAACATATTAGGCTTTATACATAATGTCTGTTATAAGCTCGATTGATGAATATAGTTTATCTTCGGTAGTCGATGTTGTGAGAGGTGAGAGTCGGGTATGGATGTACTCCCGGTAATTATCCCAATGGGCTCGGCCAAAGCGAAGTACTTGTTTCAGTGGTGGATTTTGTTGTGGAAATAGATTTTGTTGACATTTGAGGGTAAGTTTTACGGGTGCATGCTCACTTCCTATGAGAACAAGAACTGTTATGATGCTACGGTTGGCAATGTTTGTTGAGCTTATGACAATGTCGGATGTCATATTGAAGATAGGTCGGGTTAGTTTAGAGTTGGTGGAGTGTACCTGTGGTTTGATATTCAATGAAATTTCTGAAGTGTGTTTTGTCTCTATCGGATCTACTATGTATGTTGATATAGGCGATTATGATGTAGTTTGTGAAGATATTTGATATATATGCAAAGACATCATGTGGTATAGAATGACCTGGTCTGACGTATATGGTTGCTAGAGTGAGATAATTGTTATTTTAATATACAATGGCTATTAAGTGCTCTGGCAGGTGTATGTTTCCTATATGGTACGGTAATTGTGAATCCTATTGCAGACCTACATTGACACGGAGGGCTAGTATATTACTGTCAAGTCTAAGTAACGTGAATCTAGAGATTTTGAACTGTTGACTGTTCTTCAAGTGTCTCATTCAGTGAAAGCCGTTGACGTGTTCCTCTAGAAGAAGTTGTTCGAACACGAGTTTACGTGTAGGTAGTGATCGCATGTTCAGAAATAGTGATATTAAAGCCATGGATTTATTGTAGTCAGAGTAGATATGTTGTCGTAGCAAAACTGCGGTTTAATGAGCACCACTTGCATTGAAATTAGCTTAAGGACATGCATTAAATATGTCACAATGAAATTCAGTTGTAGGATGGATTTGGCGGCGTGTTGGATTTGTTGAAGTACGAATTGTCGTTGAAATGGATGAATGTTTTGCAGTGTCACCGTTATGAAGGCTAGTACTTGTTCTACGGCGATTGGCTGGTAAACAGATGTGATAGGAGTAGCGTCAGGCTGTTTGGATTCTGTAGTCCAGATGGGAACAATTAGTTCGGGTTTGGATAGTTCTAGTGGTGGTCTTGCTTTGCAGCGATAACTCAAGGTGGGATGTGATTCTCTGAATATGGTGCATTTCGATGGATTTTTCATGTTGGTGCAAGATTTTGTAATGTGAGGTTCCGAACAGTATCCTCATTCGAGGTCATTTTTGTATTGTGATCTTATACGTGTGTTATATTGTTTAGATTTCTCGCATCTTATCGAAAGTGGAGGTGGTGAATGAGATGTTTCAACTCTATATCTTCGCTTGCATATGTAGGCTCAATTATTAACTAAATCATCTATTGTGTCTTGGCTGGTTGTGATGACGCGTACCATGTATGTCGGTTCAACTGTTCTTGTCTTAATGCAGAGGCATTTGGTGATAGAGTGACTTTCTTCCTTAAGTTCTTCTTCGGCATCGGTGTCTGAAATGGATGTCTTTACTCAGCGCATGACTACTGACAACGTTGGTATGCGACGTGGCGGTAGTGGTTCTCGCGGAGATTTGTTGGCTATACACGTCATGTTAGCTTTCGGTCCAAATATCTCGAAATTGTGTTTGTTTCGTATTTTTGTAGCTAACGAAGGTTCCAGTGAATGAATGATGAACCCGTTTCTTCTTAGAATTATGCGTTGTATTTGCTCTCTTGGGATGTATTTGGTGAACTGCTGTAGTAATAGCTTTGGATTTTGAAACTTGGTGTCGAAATTCGTGAGCAAAGAAGCGTGAGTTTTTTTTGAAGAATTTGTTAGATGCGGAAGTTGTTCTAAGTGTTTGATATCCATCTGATCAATTTCGGATTCTGTGCCGCTGATGGTATGAGATTTTTCTGTGGTGGTGATGATGGAGACGTTCTTCCGTAACGTTGTTTACTTGTTGATCTAGATCTCTATCGCAATGATGTAGCAGTTTGGTCCTGTCTTCGTCGGTATTTAGGTATGGCTCCGATGTCTGAGTATCTCGTTGGTTGAGGTATGTGTTGGGGCAGTTGATGAGTTCCTAGTTGTTTGTCTGACATGATGTGTTGAAACTAAATAGGTCCCCCATAGGGATTCAAGAAGTGTGCACTTTGCCGGAAGTGAAAAGGAACTGATTGATGATCTGTGAGCGAACACTTTCTTCTTGACTAGAAGCTCTCCTTTGTGCCTTTCTTTTACGCTCTGGGTATCACAGTTAGCACAGGAGCAGAAATCTCCGTTTGTATATGTATACAAACCGCTTGTCACTTTAGAATGACTTGATCATGGGTGTCACGAAAATTGAAACGGTCATGTTGAAACTGGTTAAATAAAAAAGGGCTCAGAAGTCATACTAACCTTAGATTTGTTTAATCTTTCGTAACTTTTTTTGCCTTTCCTATTTTGTGTAATATTTGCTTTCCATTTCAAAACATGACAGTTGATTTGCTGCATTTGACAATGAGTATCCGAAATATATTACCCAAAAATTATATATTATATATACTACATCGCTCGCAACGCAGAGAAATATACGGTGAAGTAGGGGAAAGTTCAACATAGCAATGGGTTTTCATGTGTATGCTTTATTGTGTAATAGTGCGTCTACGGCTGACTGATGCGCAATAAGAACTCTGACCATGTAGTTAGATTTTCGTTCTTGAGTTTTGATACTTAATGACTTGGTGAATATATATCCATCTTGCTGTAACTCAGTTTAGGCTTCATCGTGAGTAATGTCAGAATCTACACCACGAATGATTACAGAGAGCATTGGTGGACAGCTTGGTGATGGTTACATACGGATGGTCTTGTTTGCTAGAGGTGAGACTTTTACGTTAATGCCGAAGATTTTGTAGTTGAACTTACTGCGAACAGTTTATGGCGAGATTAATATCTAGAACTTTGATGAATATAGAATATCTAGAAATTTGTAGTCGAAATGACTTCCAAGATGGTGACTTTAGGCAGACATATTTGATTAATTGTTGGAAGAGTTGCTTTAGTGTCTGGTACTTTGGATCGAAATTGGTCAAGAGAAATGAATGCACTGGATCAGTGTGTGTTTGATACTTCATAGCCGTTTTTTCTGAGTCTGATTGTCATAAACTTCAGAATTGCTAGGAATGTGCGACTTCTTGAGTAGTGGTGAGTTTCGTGTATGTCTATCTGTTGGTGACCGTGAAGGAGAGCTTGTGTCAGAGATATTATTGCCGCTGATATGTGTTGTGTGTTGATGCAACAGTGCATGTTTTCCAGGTTTCTGTTGTTTAGGCATGATAGAATGAATATTATGATGAAAAGATGATCAGTCTCTGTGCAACGACTGCTGCCTCAAGATGACTTGCACCCTCCGACACTGACATCTTGGTGAACTGTCCAGTCGATATCGAGATGATGAATATGCCAAATGATAGGCCTCAGTATGCTTACTTTAACAACCACAATATTAGCTGCCACAACTTTGTGTTAGCCTCGTAATAAATATGCAAAATGCTATAGAAGGTGGTGCCATACTGTACAAAACAGTCGAATAAAATAAAAGATACAAGACAAACCGGAATCATATGTCCATGAACATGTTAGGCAAATGGGAAAAAGGAAAAGACCATATGACTTTGCCGGCAGCCATCTTGAAATACCTCATCTTGGATTCAACTTGAAAATTTTAAATCGTAAGGGATGTATGTGACATATCAACTAGCACTAAAACGTCCTCGAGAATTCATGACTGTGGTTGGTTTTTGTCGGGTTTTGAGATTTGTAACGTTTTTTTGGTTATTGTTCATTTCATGTTAGCTAATTGAATGTGGTCTTCACAACAGCTATACACATTGAGACTGTTCTGATGTCAGGTGAACGAAGTTTGCACCATCGCAGATGATTTCAACCATCGCCATGCTGAAAGGAATAATATTTCACCCAAAGAAGTTGCTACCCTCCTATTCTTCGACCCGACAGTGCACCAACCTCCCGCACCATTTGCATATGTTTCATATTCCTTTACGTAAGTGATAAACAATTATTTGTGAAGCGGTGTATGGCACGGATATGGTGATTACGTTATCAGGTGGTTAATAGGTAGATAGATTTGTAGGTGTCACCCAGTTGAGTGGCCACCACGATGGCCCAACCGTATTCCTTTGGATATTTCTTTGTGACGGTAATTGAAGGCTAATGCGTACCAATGTAACTTAATGGTGTTTCCTACCTGAACAGGCGAATCACTGACAGTGACGTATGTGCAGCGTGCAAGTGCTTCGTAGGGAGTGCGGAAGTGCTTCAATGAGAGCGGCGTACATATGATACATGTTTTATGATGGTGATTGTGGGTTTTGTGGTTCACAGCTGTTCTCCATATTGAAGAATGTGTTTGTTATGGTGTTAAAGAATCCTTTCTTTTGGACCCACCCGCTGAGTTAAAAACCTACCTTAATTTCGTTCCTAACTGCAAGACTGTTACAGTTATCATAAATTGCATTGTATCATTCAATTTCGAGTTGCAAGAGGATGTTAATTGAAATATTGCATGGCCATTATGTCACTTGAAATTTTCAAGTTGAATCCAAGATAGCGGATTTCAAGATGGTCGCTCAATATCGACTGAACAGTTCACAGAGTTCCCTTGTGAGAAATACCGTCAGTCCTATTGTAGCCCTATACTTGTTGTACTCGCTTTTATGTGTGTTACACCAGATCCTCGGTAGTAAGTTAACGAACCATAACTAGGCTGGGTTTAAGTTGCTGGTAAGTATAGGGTTAACATATTTTAAAACCTAAAAGTATTTTTCCATTTCTCTGGCCAACGCATTCAAGATATATAAATAACAAGTGAGCTGTTCCCGTACTGTCATCCTCACTGGCTGAGTGATGTATGACGTCAACTGGAAGATACTCTCGACTGCAAGCAGCTGAGCACACATGTGTCATAGCTGTTCTAATAACGTGTCATTCGTGTAAGGAAAGATAAGGGCTTACATTGTGTGTGTGTGTTTTTCGTTAATCCTACTCATTGGTGTATGCATCGCGTATAATGAAAAATATACGATTTTGCTCTGTAAAATGTATTGGTTCTGATGTTGGTTTAACCCTACAGAACGTAATTGTGCTTGGATACAAAAATACAGACAAATTAGAGAATTCCGAAAAATGTACGCAGACACAAATTTTGAATATATGAAAAACCGGACATGTCTGGTAACCAAAGGTAATGATGACCAGCTATTTTGAATAAACACGAAACTCTGTCAAACTTTTAGTATTAATGTATAAAGTAGTTAATTTTATAATATAATACAGAGTTAGGTATGTGAAAGTTTGTTTGAGCAACCCATTTCAAATTTGAATTCAATAAAACTACATGCCTAATAGAATCCTAAACGGATTCAGATGAGTAATCCGAGAAAAAAAAACGAAGTATTTAAATGCTCTACAAGTTCTGTTCGGCAAAAAATGTTCTAAAACGTGGAGAAAATGGTAGTACTCATCCATGCGCCAAATCTCTCCCCTTCAATGTAATCTTCTCCATTGCACACACAGCGCCCCTAGCGTTTTTTCCAGTCTTAGAATGTCCTGAATATCCTTGAGCGATTTCTTTGAGGGTTGATTAGAGGAAGGAGTCGGCTAGGGAATATGGAAGTTGTGAGACAGCAGGAGATTTGCCATAAAACTCGCGGACAGCATGTGACAAATGCGAAGAGAAAAATAGTGATGAACTATCCAGGCCTTTTCTGTCACATCTTTTCTCGTAATCTGCTTGACATCTGCTTGACATCAAGCTGTTTCAATATCCCAAATATACAAAAGCTTCCGTAATAATATTTTTGTACTATATGTTCTGAGGCTGTGTGGCACGCTAGGGCATAAACAAGTGTCGTTCTGAGAAGACATTCAGATCCTACTATGCAAGCAACTTGGGTTACGAATGTTAATCTGTTACCATACTACTTTTGTCGCCATTATTACAGACAGTCTGAATTTAATAAGGTTTTCAATACCATACTAATGGTTTCTTCTTTCAAAAATTTCAATTAGTTATCGAAAATTGACCACACTTGCATTTTATGGAAAATTATTCCGTTGTTACTGTAAATTTTCTTTGCATATTGTTTCCAGGTTCTTTGAGAAATTAAGCGTACATAATGACATCACTATAGGAAATTGTTTCACGTTGCCATTCTGTTTTAAGGCAGTATTTTGTGACAAGTAACGTGAAAACCGTAAAGTGGTGTAAGTCATGTTATCTCTAAATTTCTTAGGCAAAAATTCATGTAAAGAAACAACACCATCTAGGGAAAATGAATTTCCCTAGCATTTATTCAATCTAATTTCGATTCAATGTATCCGAGAATTTGTACAGACTCAGATCGGGAGTTACAGCAAAAGTATTTTACGGATGCTAATTTAATGACAGAATCCATACGACATAAAAATTGATACCAAAACTCATTGCAATATATTAATTTTTGTCTGAAGGTTGTGCATTTGTGAACGCACTCTCATCATGTGCGTGCAATGTGGGGAAATGTTTATTCTTTTAGAGAATTGTGATTATGAAAGGCTCCTTTTATTGAGTTAAAGGAAATGATGCGATGTGCTACTGTTTTAAGTAAATAATGTTCTAGTTGAACATGTATTTTTATGCACGCGATGGTTACCATTATCTTAAGAGAAGATGTCCGCGTTTCTTTTAATAATGTTAAAGGAAGAACTCTGAAATGTATACGACTTCCACTGATTTGAATGTGAGACACCGATCATCTGTATTAGTTAAATGGTGTTCTACTGAATGTATTTGTAGACATTTACTGGTGTTGTCTGCAATGAACCAAGTCAGTTAATTAAATCTATATTTGGATGAAGGTAAAGGGCTTTACTCAGTTATATCATCATTTGCTTATATCTTACGCTAAGTATGTGGATGAAGTGTAGATACTCCCCCGAGCTATTACTTGGAATAAGTTACTTAAGAAGAAGTCTGGTTATTTTGACCACTTCAGCTGTTGTTCTAATACTTCTTTACGACTGCAACACATACGTAAACAATATTGCAGTGTGCACAATTAGCTTAGTAGTTACACCATTACTGTATAACGCTAAATTTACAAAAGTTCCCTTACAACAGATACTGTCATCATATTCATCCCATTAATTTCCCCATCGCTTTGCATAATTATGACACATTCCCTGCGTTTGTATACAATTACATCAAGGACGCTATGTTAACAACAGCACTGGGACTAAAATAATAATGTTACTAAGCCTATTCAAATAGCCTGGCTAAGTTTGTGACTCTTACAAGCGTTTGTGCACATTTAGCAAAGGATGTTTAGGACTGTACACTGTAAAAAGTGGAAACACGAAATGGATGAAAGTTACTCCGCTTTCGGGAGAAATAAAAATCGAAAATTAGCATTTTTTGTATTTAGTCTTAAATGTGAATATAGTGTAAGTCTTTTAGTGGAAAGATTGGTAACGTTAACTCCATTTTAAAGTTTAACATTTTCTTTGTAATGGCTTAACGTTAACTGAAAATGGGTTGAAACGGGCCAAAGTGTTTCGTCGGTGAACGTTCAACTTATTTTACGCTTAAAATTCGGCCATTATCTTATCTAAACTGACAATTTTCGGGTTACGTACTTTTGTTGATGAAGTTGAAGCCTTGGTTGGATATTATATAATCCAATAACAAAAGTAACGTTACTTGCTTGTCACTGAACGCCCCGCCATTTTGAGTGTTTATATTGATTTTACACTGTGAACAGTAATCAGTTCACTGGTGGACCGAGGACGACAAGGGTTTGATTGGCGGAACGAGGAATTAGGTTGGGTATAAATCTTTACATTTTAGCAAACGTATCTCTCCTTTTCTTTCACGAGACATTACTCGTAGTAAAACCAACATCATGTTAATGATTAACCTCCTTCGCAGTAAAATCCTAGCCATAAATATTACTCGGGAAGCCATAAGCACCAATTACCTTCGTAGAGAGAACCAGTTCGGACGCGCCAAGGTGCAGACGTCCCGGTTTTGAGCTCTGTGTTACAGAGTGTTAGTGACTGGCGGACTCAAGCAAATCAGCGAGTGTCTACAGTTAAATTGGTTTATTCGATAATTTCTATTATCTATTCATATATTGATTATAAGTGATGGCTTATAGGCCTAATGATATTGTACAACGAATTAATACTCTACGAGTGGATTTGGGACAATTACAAACCAAATTAAATTTTGAACCATTACACGACGCAATTAAGAGGGACTTATATTTGAACCCGGAAGACATCTTGTCTACAGAATCAGATTCGTACTATCGTTCATGTTTTATTAAAGTGGTATCGAAGCAAGTCGCGGATCGTGCTTTGCAATTGAGTGCAGGACAAATTACTTATGTGCATGAAAATGAACGCATTCTACTTCCAGTAACATTGGATTTGAGTGAAACTACTGTCATTTCCTGTTGGAACATCCCGCTCGAAGTTGGGAACGACCTTGTGACGACTATATTCAGTCAGTACGGTACAGTGTCACGAGTTTCTAAGATCTATTTTCCCGCTAATTCCAGTCTCCCACACGTCTACACTGGGAAAAGACTTATTCATTTTTACGAGCTAAAAACACCAGTACCCCAGTACTTGTCCATTTTCAATTTCAAAGTACGTACGAGAATCCAACGTACAATCGTGAACCAGGCAGACTCGGCGCCCGCCGACAATCGGCGTCAAGAAACTTCTATTCGGCAGACACCGAGTGGAGAGAGGCCCATTGAATTCAATTTTGAAACTTTTCCTCTTTTATCTACTCAACGCCAGAGGAAAATTTCCGATAAACAAGAAGACATTGGCAACCCTGAGAATCAAAGTGCAATCGAGTTGGAAACAGGTCATACACCAGCTGGGACCTCCAAGCAGGAGGAAAGGGGAAGCGATCAGCAGGACGAGGTTACGGCCGAGTTTCTACCATCAACACAGCAGGTACCCAATATTACCCCCAGTGTTCCTCGCCCTCCCACCAAGTCGGAAGCACAGGTCAGTGTTCAACCGGAACTAGTTACGGCTAATCTATCCACTACCGAAGGCAGTATTATAAGTGAAGTGGTTGCTGGTCAAGTAGACGCGAGTGCAGGCAGTGTGACGCCTAGTGTTTCGCGCCGGTCGTCTACAGGTGATTTTTTTAGTGGGAAAGAAAGTGGGCCTGAGGGGGAATTTTTGTCCCCATCATCTTCTGACGACACTTTAGAAGTGATCAAACAGAAAGGAGGTAAACGTCCACGCACGAAAACTACTAGCAATTCTGTGTCGTCGCCATCCAAACTCCGTCACCAGAAAAAACAAAAGGCGAAAGAAGCCCGTCGGCGTCCGAAAACTCGTGGTCAAGATATTGGAGGTGGCAAACTAACAGGTGCAAAGGCAATATCGCAACCAGCTAGTTGTGATCGTCACAGTGACGTTAGCTAGTAAGTACAGACATCCCTCAGCAAGCAACGACGCCAGGAAAGGTACGTACACACTCTTTCTTTCTCACCTAGAAAACTATAGACATTTTTCACTATGCTACGTTTCCAGACCCTTTTTGTACTATCCTTATGGATTAACGTTTTCATGAGTGCAGGCCCACACACCTTAAAGGCGTGCAGCTTTAATGTCAATAAAGCCATACATGCGGTAAAAGTTGCAGAGATCAGGCGAGTGCTTCATCAACAGTCCATCCAAATCGCAGCTTTACAAGAGACGAAAGTTAATACCTGGCGAATTGACAATTACAATACAATTGATAATTATAATAATGATACTCATGTCGGGCTATCATTGTTATTAAGGCAAGATCTAACTTACAGTGACCTTTTTTTACACGAAAGTGGTAGACTTATATCGGTCAAAGTGCAACAACTCGTGATAATAGCAGTTTATGCTAAAAGTGGCTCACAACATAGTGTAGAACGAGAAAACTTTTTTTACAATGTATTAGGTAATGAGCTTCAAAAACACCATAATTACCCAATTATTGTATTAGCTGACTTTAATGCTACTAGACTTGACATAGATAGTGCCACGGGTAGAAATCTTAGTCGAGGTTTACAAAATATACTCAATGAATATAATTTAATAGATATCTGGCCAGAATTACGGCCCGGCCAGCCTGGCCACACCTACTTCTACCCGCAAGGGAGCTCGCGTATCGACGTTATCTATGTCTCCCATCATTTTAGAGGTAAAATACAACAGGTGGCGTTGGAAAGGCTCATATTTTCTGATCATTTAATGATTGTTGTCTCTTTGCACGGGTCGATATCGACCCATTTATTTTGTAAATACACTTGGAAATGTAATGACTCTATTCTCGATAACCCTGACTATGTATTATTAGTTCATAATATATGGCATTATTTTTTAACAAAACCACAGATGCAAACCAATTTACAGCGCTGGTGGGTAAATTTAAAAAAAAATCTTAGATATGAAACAAAAAACTTTTGTAAACAATTACACCAGGAACAAAGGCATCAGGTTCAGTATTATTATGAAAGGTTGAACCATTACAATGTCTTGGCACAAGAAGACACAAAGTGGCTTGCACAGGTGAAACACACGCAAAGTGTGCTCCGTAAATTACAGAATAGACAGATCCAAGGCCAGTTCGCACGGTCTAAGTTGAAACAGTTAGGGGTGATGGAGGACCCCCTCTACCCCCATATTCTTAATGAACGTAAGCAAGCGAAATTAAAAATTATCAATAGTTATATCAATAATACAGGGTTGCAAGTAGAAGGTAAGGCCATATACCATACTATTAGACAAGATTACAAAGAATTTTTTCAACAAAAAGAATCAAATCCCACTGCTTTTCTGAAGCAAGTCCCCACCTGGAACCGGCTTTCCCCCACATCAGCTAGCGAGTTGGAGCAACCATTCACCTCTGAGGAGCTCTTATTAGCGCTGAAAAGTATGAAACAGGGTACGTCCCCTGGGGCAGACGGTTTCGGGGTCAGATGGTACCTCAAATTTCACCAATTAATTATTCCGGTTCTTACACGCCTCTTTAATGCCTTTTTACACGATAGGTCCATTGATCAGCCCTTTTCCGAAATTTTAGCTATACTCATACCCAAAAAAACTACTAACAAGTACCGTCTCATTTCATTACTTAATGTAGACTATAAAATCTTGGATAAAGCGCTCATGTTACGATTTCAGCCACATATGACAGCCTTATTGGATGATAGTCAGGGCGGCGTGGCTCATACTCGCCCCATACAGGTCATGCTCGCAGATTTGCGAGAACTACTTCATATTTATAAATTTCAAGGTGTGCCAGACTTTGTGGTTATCTCAACGGACTTCCAAGATGCTTTCTCGACTGTAAACATTCAATATTTAACACAAGTATTGATGCATATGAATTTCCCCCAAGCTATCCTTACCCTCCTCAATCATATGTTCAAAATACGCACTATGCAATTACAAGTCAATCGTAGAACGCTATCTGAATTCCGTATGGAAAGAGGCCTAAACCAGGGTTCCAGTCTGTCACCCCACTTATTCTTGCTCGCATTGACACCTGTCATTCAATTGATCAAATTTAACTTGACAGGAATGACATACCGTCACAATACGCTCAAGGCGCTCGTATACATGGACGATGCGATTTGGATCGCGAGGGACGAACGCGAAATCCAAAAGGTTCTGGAAATTTTAGATTCTTTCAAATTTGCCTCTAATATCGAAATCAATCCGAATAAAACGCAAATCTTACTCATGCCTAATGTTCCTAAGGCTACGTATCAACAGTATGGCACGGAAGTATCCACTCTCGATTACTTAGGCATTCGCTGGGCCCCAACTATACAACGTACAATTGACATTAACTCACAACGTCTGGCACAACGCATCATTGGTGAACTGAAAAAGTATATGAGCAGTTTTTCCACCCTTTTGGCTAGAGCCCAATTTGTGAATATTTATATCTTAAGTCAGGCAACCCATGTTATGCAAATTTTACCACTCAATAAAAAGTTCCAAGCGTTAATAGGTCAATGGATTGGTCATTTTTTGTGGTATACACATATTTTCCGTATCCACCGCCGCACTTGTCATCTAGCATTACAGGATGGCGGTTTAAATCTCAGGGACTTTACCCTACAGGCTGAAGCGTTAAGGTTACATCGCACTGTTCAGATCCTCAACCATTTTCCTAGTTCCTTTTCCGGCCAGGTCCTTCAATCCGTTTGCCAAACCATAGATAACACACTCCCGCTTAATATCCAAGATTGGAAACCTATACTCCCATACCTTACTGATACTTTATGTGCCATTACTTATATGCTTACCTATCAACTACCCATCGATGTCTGGACAGTCAAGGTCTTTTATAGTTATTTAAGCACAACAAGTCCACCCCTCCTTCCATTAGTACAACGTACTCATATGGAGAAGGACTGGTCCGCCATATGGCAAAATGTTAATGAAATTCAACGCCTGCCTTATTTACATAACTTAGGGTTTCAACTCATTCATCAGATCTGGCCCGATAAGACCCGATTATATCAGAAGCATATAATTACCAGTGAATTATGTGTTTTATGTCACAAACCGGACAGCCTAGTGCATCGAATCACAGAGTGTACCACAACCATCAATATCTGGCTGCAGTACAAAAGAATTATGAACCGTGTTACTCGAGGCTTTTTTCACACGTTTACTTCTGAACAGATTATCTACTATCCAGCATTCAAAGTTTTTCCAAGGGCCAAAAGACGCATTATGTACTGGATTACTATACAAACAATTTATATATTACTATACCAACAGCATGTTACTGATGTAAAATATTATGTACAATATCTGTTAGAGCAATTTCACACTATGGACATTGCAAAAAAAGTTAAATTATATGGTAATTATTATCGGGC
>JAGDQP010002932.1:74843-87841 GCA_022664845.1 Lepisma saccharinum
GAATAGAAACATGCGTTCCCCGATACTAAGCGACTTTTTATTTCTTCCGTTACCTCATTTTTGCTTGTTACATATGCTCCCAAGTATTTAAATTTCTTTACTTTCTCTATGACCTCATCCCTAATTCTTATGTTTTTAATTCCTTCATTCCCTGTGCTTCGGCTTGTTATCATGTATTTTGTTTTATCTATGTTTACCTGTAGACCTATCTCATCGCACGCTTCTACTAAGACATCGGTGTTGCTTTGTAGTGCATCTATATCGTCCCCTATTAAATCTACATCATCCGCGTATACAAACAGTTGATTCAAACCATTCAGTGATAGTCTCTTTTTGTCCCCTTTAATTTTTAAAATCGCATATTCTAACGCGAAGTTAAACAGTAGTGGGGACAAGGCATCGCCTTGTTTCAATCCGTTGCGAATCTTGAAACTATCTGACATATTATTACCTATCCGTACTCTGCTTATGGGGTCGCTGAGACACATCTTCACTAGCTGAACCAATTTTTTCGGAATTCCAAATCGTATCAGGATACTGTATAACTTGTCCCTTTTGATAGAATCATATGCTTTCTTAAAATAAATGAATAGCTGATGAACCGTCCCATTGTATTCCCATTTCTTCTCCAAAATTTGTCTCAAAGCAAAAATCTGGCCCAACGTGGATCTATTTCTTCTAAATCCACATTGGTGATCTCCAATTATTTCATCTACGTATACATTTAGGCGTGTTAACAGAATATAACTTGTAACAGGTTGGAAGTAACGAGATTCCGCGGTAATTATTGCATTCCGACTTATTGCCTTTTTAAATCGGAACAATTATTGATGTTTTCCATTCCTTTGGGAGCTCCTCCTTTCTCCATATAGCACTTATCAATTTATGTAGTTCCGTTATTAGTGCCGTTCCTCCTGTTTTAATTAATTCGGCTGGAATATTGTCTATTCCTGGTGATTTGAAATTTTTCAATTTCTTAACCGACATTTCGATCTCGATCTCGCTAGGTTCGGGAATCCACGGTTCTGCGGTATGAATTTCAAATTCCTCTGTTTGTTCCCCGCTGCCTTAATACCAAAATCAAAACTCAGAATCACTTACCTATTCAGTGAATAGTCAACGTAAGCTTGCGACTGTCTAGTACGTTTGCATTACCAGGATATGCAAAATTTCATGGCGCACGGCCATATTCTTAAAAATACATTTGTTGAACTGTTTTGGACATAATTATTGAATGCTGGGGAAAACAAAATTTTCGTTATTCGTATTGTTAATAAAAGTAATAATGTTACTGATACATTGATAGAGAAGTACTATTTTTCACTAAAAAGAAAGCTACTTGTTTGCTTATTTCTGACAAAAATATGTTTTTACTCACAAACTATTGGAGATATGGATTTTTGTGTAAGGGTATTTATTATAGAGAATTTTATTGTTTACAGTTTAAAAATATAATTATTGCACTACCATGTTTCGTAAAATTGTTATGATAAATTACGAGATTGATGTTTTTTGTAAAAATTTGCTCTCTTCCCACGCAGTTGTCGCCCGCACCTGCGGGAGACAACACGGTTTTTCAATATTCACTAACGTACTCACTACCAAAATGGAAAGTCAATATCTCTAACTCTTTCAGTACATACTCAACGTAAGCTAGCGCCTCGTCTAAAAGGTTTTAAACTGACATTAAAGATTATGTTAAGACACTAGAAATAACTCAATAATCAGTCTTCACAAACAACTAACATTATATAAGTGTTCCCACTGCGCTTTATACATTAATCAACAACAATTTAAGCAAATTTGAGTGAAGAAAAAAATGATCTTTTAAAATTTGCGGTATTTTTCTGGATAGAAACTGTAGTCTCGTTAATATATATATATATGATAAAACGAAACTTACTACACTGCGTCTGTATTTTACACGGCTCACACTAGCACTGCTTTACACAAGCCTACAACGCGACTGGCATCTACAGACCGATAACGCGTTGAGGTTTGTGTGTTGACTGAACGAATTAGAGCATTAGAATGACCGAAAAGGTTTAATTTAATGTAAACGTCCTTAGGGGTACAAGCGTTACATTCATGGCGATGCCTTCAGACATATTTGTATTTTTATTGGATCTGTGGACATTTCAGAAACACGTTTATCGAGTCTGGTAAGCAATAATAAAACAAAATTAGAACGTCGACTCTCCTGGGTCGTTAGGTTTTAGGTTTCACTCTTTCTGATTTCCTTCATGGTGTAGAAATCCTTTGAACTCTATAACACGATTCTTCATTTGAGTAGGATAGGGGTTTTCGTTTCCTGTTTCTTTACACAGGTTTTTTTATCTCTTTGTTTCGTTCAGAATTCAGTCCTCATAACAGCCGCCTTCAAGTTTATTGATTTACTTTTGCTCATATATTTTAGTATGTTCTTATTTTAATTTCCGTGTATTGGATTTCTATTGGTTGAAATATGGTATCTTAGTCAATCGTTTAGGGGAAAAGCTACTTGTATTAGATGTTTCAATAATGTCTTATACGGAATCAGCGGTGGATCTTGTAGCATCTGCAACCACCAGTTTTCTCTGCCAGATTCCCTCTTGGTTCTTTTCCAGACGTTGTAGTTTCATTCGCTTAGTTTGTTGGTGTAGTTGTGGTAGAAATGTAGGAAAGTAGCTCTGTTTTCACATTCTGTTCTTCTCTTGGCCTACCGGTTTCGAAAGTTATTTTATTATATTTTATACCTTCTTCCTAATTCTTTTAATCTTTTCTCAAGTCATTGTTCATTTTCTATAATTCATTTCAGACGTAATGCCTGACTATTTTATCGGTGAGTCGTTAAGCAGTTGGGTATGCCGAGATTCATGTATTGAAGTACGTTTATTATTTACTTTGAGATTTTTTTTAGATTTCCAGCAGGTTCTCTAGGCTGTTATTCATGAGGTGACTGTGTGGTGGTGTTTGTATGTCCCTCTGGGGTATCCTCTGCCTTTACTGAACTGTCTTTTCGATTCTTCGAGTCTTCTTGGCTCCTTGTAGGAAGTCGTCAGGAAAATACAACGCGATATTCTTGGCATGCTAGACCAATTTCCTTGTGATCTCCGGACTAAAGTGGACCTTACTGTCCTCTAAGGCAGATTCCCAATTTTCTACCAACTTCGGTATTAACAGTTTATGGTGGTTGGTAACCTCGTTGATACTTGGGTTTGCCCTCCGTAGTATAGTTATGATATTACCTTCGAAATTAGTCGGTGCTTTGGTGAACTCGGCCAAATTCTAGTCAGGTCTCTGGAAACGCATACAGGGTATGTTGTATCGTATTCTCTCTTGCTTTCATATTCATAGTGCTGAGCAAGATGATGATTGTATCGCAAATTGCACAGTGTCCTAATGCATGCCTCGAGGGATCAACTTCGTCACATTTGGCTTACCAGTGGGCTTTTGGGTGGCATCAGCTCTACTAGTTTGTTTCTGCTTCATTGTCTCCTTGTTGCGCAACCTGCATGTCCTGTATGCCATTGCAGGTGCCATTCAGCTCAGGTAGTTTCATGGAGAATTCTTGTTTAGTTGGTTCCATCTCATACTAAAAAGTACTGTTATTAAAGATGCGTTTCCTAAGTAAGGTTGGGTGCTTCTGCTAATTAGCGTGATAAGAAATACACATATGCAAACCTCACTTTAAACCAATAGGAAATTAATAGTAGCGAAAATTCTCGCAATTTCAAAGTTAATCCAGGTAACTGCAACCGTGTGTACTTGCTACCCCAAGTTACACTGCTGACATCTGTTGACGTTAATTTGTTATCTACAAATATGGACTTTCGGGAAATGATATGGGCGTTTATTGGGACTAGCAGTTAGTAATGAAAATTAAATGCTTGTGCATATTTCAAACAATCTGTATTTTGATAGAGTATTAATTGCGAACATCGTTCGAATGTCCGTAATATAGCCATATACAATGTAGGTCTATATTGTGTTTAACCGATACATAATACATAATACAATCATATTGCGCAAATTATAAATAAATATTGAAATAACCGAAAGAGCTTTAAAAAATGTACAATACAATACGTATTTTCAAAGATATGTTGATATTACATAAAGAGAGTGCAGTGGGTTAAAAAGAAGTAAGTTTCTTTAAAAACATGCATCCATGAGCCTGTACGGCCATGTGAAATTGAGAGTCCGCCATATTGAAAAAAAAATCACTAAAACAAAGGAAGAAAAACTGGTACACCAAACTATTTCTAATTCTACATAAGAAATACTTGAAGTGTGCGGAAAAATATCAAACTTGGCAATCAAATCGCACGTTAGACCAAATTTTCAACAAATACAACCATACTACATCTCTAAACTAGAAATACGTCTTACATATTTGCTTTTCAATGTTTAAGTAGAGGACATAAAAAAAACACTTTAGCAGTTTCTCGTATCCTCTGAAAAGAATATTTTATTGTTTTGTTTATATTTAAGACTTCCCATACTAAGAAAGCAACAACAAATATGTAAATTACCTTTGGGCCCGCAGGGCCACCGGGTCAGGACTTCTGGCCTTTAGGCCACTTTCGTCCATAGAGATATCTGAGATATTGGTATGATATATGATTGATTTAGAATATAAGTAGAATCAGATTCCGCGCCAGAACAACACCCCCCGCACCACGCAAACATCCAGGAAACAAACTGTCTGCTAGCTTTTAAATTTGAATAAACTGTATTTAAATTAATTGGAAGACAAGCGAGATGAGAAACTGCACAGGAAACCGGTATTATATACTTGAGAATGTATTGAGAAAAATTATTGTTAATTTAATTTAGTTATCTGTCTGTCTAGTGTGAAATAAGTATAGGTTATTAAGGATTTGGAAAGGAAAATTTATTAAGTTGATATGAAACATGAAGTCATTTTAAGTATCTATTTTTGTAGAAATGATGTGACTCGGTTTCCAGTTCTTGCGTTTGAAGTGCCCTTAGTAAATATGAGCTGGTAATTAATTATTTGAACTAATTCGTTCTCTGTGCATTAATTATTTAGTTTGCTATTTCTTGAAAAGTGATTTGATAGCGTATTATTTTCACGTTCAGTTGTTTCGGGAAGTTAATGATGGCAAATTTCTTGTTCTTGATTGCATTTGCATATCGTTCTTTGCATAAGTCCATGTATTCTGTGATTGATGGAAAATGTATATCCCTGTATAATTCTTCCTTCTCAGTTTTCCAAAGCCTCCTCGACACTCTCAGCCAATATCTTTCAAATTTTTTAAAGTATTCTAAATTTATATTGGAATTGTACAATTCATGCCCATATGTTATAGTCGGTCTTAGAATAGATAGATATATTCTAGTTTTGACTCTAAGTGTGAGACAACAGAATGAATTTCTAAACAGAGATTATCAAGAATCAAACTTCCAATTACAAATATAGAGGAAATCGAAATAGTCAACAACACCTTGACAACTGTACTTCAGGAGGCGATGACTGAGCTAGTACCTAAACAAAAAATAATTCCATTTAAAGAGAGACTCCCAGAAGAAATTATTTCAAAAATTAGACAAAAGAGACATCTAACTAGACTCTTCCACAGGGCTCCAAACCAATTTATTAAAAATCAAATAAATAATCTTCAAAAGGAAATCAAGTACTCTATTGCACAATTCAGGGACAAGAAAAAAGATCTTTTCATTACAAAGCTTACCGAAAATTACAAAGAAAATCCCAAGAAATTTTGGAAAACATTATCTAGGCAAAAAGGCAAAGGACACGGACACTCTCTCCCTTCTTCTTTGGACGGAAAACCAATTTCCAACAATAAAGATTTTACAAACATTTTTTATGCTAAATTCAGAGATAAGATGGAAATTGATCCCCCTCATTGTAACAAAAAATTTCAAAAGGAAATCTCCGATTTCGCTAGCAGAATTAGATCCATTATAGACCACTTTCAGGACATCACAGAGCTTGACAGACAGGACAATCACATTGGAGATGTAAACATATTGATACAGGATGTTACCAAGACAGAGATTCTCAAAATTATTAAAAGAAAGAAGAACACCTCACCTGGACCTGACGGAATCCCGTACATCGCCCTTCAACGGAGTCCACCTGAACTTCACATTATTCTGACCGCTCTATTCAATTCTTCACTCAAACTAGGGTACATCCCACCTTCCTGGAAAAAAGCATTCACCATATTCATACCAAAAAATGGAAAAAACAGATATCAAACAGCTAACTACAGACCTATTACACTAACCAATACCATTGCCAAAATTTGTGAAACAGTCCTTTCAAAAAGATTAAACAATTACTTGGAGGAAACGAACCTAATCTCTAAAGATCAAGAGGGATTTCGCCAAAATGTCTCAAGCATTGACCAGCTAATGAGAATTGTGACTGACATACAGATGGCTATGAACAAGGGATGGAGATCTGCCGCCGTGTTCATGGACCTGACATCGGCTTTTGACACGGTGTGGCATGACGGCCTACT
The DNA here is from genome assembly GCA_022664845.1 of Lepisma saccharinum. NCBI lineage: Eukaryota > Metazoa > Arthropoda > Insecta > Zygentoma > Lepismatidae > Lepisma > Lepisma saccharinum. Next base: position 81,338 of record JAGDQP010002932.1, read on the forward strand.
GTATAAACTCCACTTACTCAATCTCCCTACATCCACCATCAGATGGATCTCACAATTTTTGACTAATAGAAGCACAATGATAAGATCAGGCGAGGAATTCTCTAACAATATTTCAATTCGTAGAGGTGTACCACAAGGGGCGGCTTTGAGTCCAATATTGTACTCAATATACGTGAACGATACTCCGACCTCTCTAAACAATAACATCTGCAGTTTAGGACTATTTGCGGACGACACTGCATATTGGACTTCTGCGAGAACTTCGAAATCAGTAATTAAAAACTTACAGGGTCCGGCCAGGAAATTTCTTAAGTGGTGTAGGGACTGGAAATTGGAACTCAACGCAAATAAAACGCAATTTATAATTTTTTATCCGTCTGGGAAAGGAACGAGAAGAGACAAAAATAAATATATTACCATAAACAAATAAAAAATTAAACCAAATTCAACTGCCAAATATTTAGGTGTAACATTGGATCAGAGATTAAATTTCAGAAAACACATTTTAGAAAGAAGGAAAAAAGGACTACCAAGAAAGACTAAGGTCGATTTAGTTGTATTCCCATCTAATATTTTTATTTGTGTGAAATAAAAAATGTTAACAGTTTTCTTAACGTGACTTTTTTCTGAGGCACAAATTTACTATTAGTTTAAAAGGTCAATAACATTGTTAAACAAAATTAAATAAATTAACTTAAATTCCGTTTGAACTGCTCATTTTTTGTAACTAACATATTGATGTGCTATTAGTGCTATCTAGCGACCTTTCTGTACGTAATCCCTCAAAATTCCAATTAAATTGTTACGGTACCCAAATGAGTTTCACGTCTTACTTATTAGTATAAAATTGATAGTTTTCTCTTGATATATTCTTCGTCAGTGATCGACGTGCAAATTCATTCCTTGCGACATGTTCTTCCCTGCCAGTACGCAGTTCCATCTAACATGCATCCACAGCCCACAGGGTATTGCATCACTAGTTCATATATAACATCTGCATATATTTTCTCATAATTTAGTGACTGTACCTAGTATAAAAACGTCGCGATCTAAAGTATAAAAAATAACTTGTAAATAAATATAATAAATAATAACATAAGAACTACTCCAAAGTCTGCGTGACATATCGAGAAATGTAGCAATTTGTAATAACCTAAAGAAGCTAGTTTCAAGTTTGTTTACAAGATAGCACTACGATTAACCTAAGAGAGGGCAAGGTAGTATATGCTAGAAAAGACGAAGAAATGGTTTACTTTAAACTATTATCTAGTATTATTTTCGTTGCCACAATAACAACAGGCAATATTTTAAGAAGATTAATCTATTTAGCAGTGCTCCTTACCTTTAAAGATAACGCAGGTGAAACTTGTTAGAATTGACTATTTACTAAATACAAATGTCGGATACTTGTGTTCTTTAAGTTGTGCGTAGGTTGTATAATTTTTAGTTCGGTTTCTAGACCGTTGCTGAAATATGAAGAAAGAATTCAAATAAATTATACTTTAGGAAGAGCTCTCAAGATAATGTTATACTAATATTAAAACTCCGCCCGGTTTTTCTAATCAATAACGTTCTTGGCATCATTTGAAAGCAGTCCTGGGTCGATTGTCATACGGGATGGATAATATATCTGGTGTAGTAAAAAGTAATCCATTATTTTGCCAATAGATGGCTTCAGTGATCTGTATCTCGCGTTGTATAATTCCGATCGAGTTCAACGAGATGGCGTTCAAACGATGAGATTGCGTACTACAAACACTGTTCAGATAGTTGTGATGAGTTGACTCAGTGTTGTGTGAGCGCGCGTCAAAATGTCACTAGCAAAGAGAAAATACGTTATATTTTACAGTTTTTCTTCGATAAAGGCGAAAACGCAAGCCAGGCGGCTGCAAATGTGAATAGTGTTTATGGTCCTGATACTGTAACAGCCAATCACGCGCAATTTTGGTTTCGTCGATTCCGTGCCGGTAATTTTGACGTCAAAGATGTACCACGCACTGGAAGGCCAAGTGTCGAAAATGTCGATAAAATCATGGACATTGTCGCGTCCGACCGTCATGTAAGCACTGTTTCGATTGCCCAAGAGCTAAACATTGCACAAAAAACCGTGTGGAACCATTTGCATAAGGCTGGATACACAAAGAAGCTTGATGTATGGGTGCCACACGAGTTAACGCAAAAAAACCTCATGGACCGAATTTCCATCTGCGAATCGCTGCTGAATCGCAACAAAAGCGACCCATTTCTGAAGCGGTTGGTGACTGGTGATGAAAAGTGGATCACTTACGACAACGTCACGCGAAAACGGTCGTGGTCGAAGCGCGGTGCGCCGGCGCAAACGGTGCCCAAGCCAGGATTGACGGCCAGGAAGGTTTTGCTGTGTGTTTGGTGGGATTGGCAGGGAATTATCTACTATGAGCTGCTCCCCTACGGCCAAACCCTTAACTCGGAACTATACTGTCAACAATTGGACCGTCTGAAGGCAGCAATCGCCCAGAAGCGCCCAGCTTTGGCCAATAGGAGAGGCATTGTGTTCCACCAGGACAACGCCAGGCCACACACATCGATAGTGACTCGCCAGAAGCTCCGGGAGCTTGGTTGGGAGGTTCTTATGCATCCACCTTATAGTCCGGACCTGGCACCGAGTGATTACCATCTGTTCCTGTCCATGGCGAACACGTTTGCTGGTGAAAAATTTGCTTCAAGAGAGGCTTGTGAACATCGACTGTCTCAATTTTTTGCCAATAGGGACAAGGGCTTCTATGAGAGAGGCATCATGATATTACCTTCCAAATGGCAACACGTTATCGAACAAAACGGCGCATATGTGACCTAAATCGGATCATTCTAACTATGGTAAGTCAAGCCTTCAATGTCATGCAAAAATAATGGATTACTTTTTACTACACCAGATATTTCCTCGTTCGGTAATACAATATTATTTTGAAAGTATCTCTGGCTTTTACTTAGTTGTATTCACTCTTTTGCTGCATATTGTCTCAGATTTAATTCTTGCAGGATTCTTATTCATCTTCCTCCTGTATAACATGGGATATCCCGTCTTTGCGCGTCCCGTATTATCAGTGGTTGCCCCATATTGCAAGTAGTAACTTTACATAACTATTTTCAAAATATCAATAATTTTAACAGACTGTGATGGACTTTTTTCCAACTGTTTCCTGGCGACGAGACTTTGTTCACATCCCCAGGCCCCAACACGAGACTTGGGATGGAAATATAATACTCGCGCCTTCTGTTTGTAAATGTGAGGGAAGAGGGGTAACGGTGATCGTCAATTTTCATGATTCATTTTCTCCGTAACGATGTGCCTACAAATGAAAATTTTAAGCTCACATATAGAATTCTACTTGGCATCTAAATATAAAACGCAAGAAGATTTTTCGCGCACACGCACATATTAATAGTCGAGGATAGAAAATGCCAATATTTCAATGGGGAAGCGCGTAACGGAGCTCTGAAATTGTCTCTGGTGAGAAGGCTAGACACCCTCTACGGGATAAATCGCAGGTCTATTTGCCACCTCTACACATAAAACTTGATCTGATGAAGATGTTTGCTAAAGCTATGAACAGAGATAGTCACGGGTTTGCGTATGTTTACATGAGAGAAAAATTTCCTAAGCTAAGTGAAGCCAATGTTAAGAAAGAAATATTTCATAGGACCCAAAATCAGAGATTTTTTTTTAAAAGTAGCTTCGTTACTACGTTAAATAAAGGTGAAATATTATCATGGTAATCTTTTCGAGACATCTGCAGTAACTTACTAGGCAAATAGAAAGCAAAGGTTTCTGAAACTGTGGGCAGGTTGATAACGTGCTATTATGCCATGGGGTGTTACATCTGGCTATAATTACAGACTTCATAGTTTCCGCCATAGACAATAAAGAACAAGTAGATGTTGTATACATGGATTTTAAAAAGCATTCGATACTGTAGACCATAATATACTAATTCAAAAGCTTTCCACATTCAGTTTTAGTCCTTCTATGATCCATTTATTCAAGTCTTATTTAAGTAACCGTAGACAATCCGTTCTATATAAAGAATATAAAACCAATTGCTTTTATGTCGGTTCCGGTGTTCCTCAGGGATCTAATCTTGGTCCTCTTCTCCTTTTATTATTTATTAATGACTTACCACACTATATTCAAAATTCTCGTAAGCTGTTGTTTGCAGACGACTTAAAAATATTTGTCAATGTAAAGTTATTGGATGACTGTCTACCGCTTCAACAGACAAATCCTCAACAGTATACTGAAATGGTGTTCTAGGAATAGACTTGAAATAAATATTGGTAAGTGTAAAGCCATGACCTATAGCAGACGGGAAAAAACTTACGATTTCACTTACTCGATCAATGGAATAAGCTTAAAAAAATTGGATACAATTAAAGATTTAGGTGCTACATTGGATAGTAAACTAACATTTTCGCCACATGTGGTAAATATGACCAATGATGCATATAGAAACCTAGGATTTCTTGTTAGGACAACCAAAGAATTTGCAAATGATAGCACTTTGAAAACTCTTTACTATTCCTATGTTAGGTCCAAACTTGAATATACCTCACTTATATGGAATACCTTTATGAAAGCTAGTTGCCAGAAGATCGAACACGTACAAAGCAAATTTTTACGTTTTCTCACATACAAACGGACTGGTTTCTACCCGAAATACGAATCTTACAACAATTTAATCGTTAATTTTAAATTTCAGAAACTTGATCAAAGACGAACATTAAACGACTTACTTTTCTTGTACAGACTTTTGCAAAATAAAATAGACTGTACCGAATTAATTGAAAAAATAATGATTAAGGTCCCATCCCTCAGAACGCGCGAGCGAAATAGTGGCCTACTATACTGCAGAAAAGCTCGTACAAACGTATTAAATGTGTCACCTACATGGAGAACTAGTGCTACTTATAATGCAATAGGTAAGAATTGTACAAATTTGGACCTATTTGGAAATTCGGAAGAACTGTACAAAAGATTGATACAGAATATATTGTAAAAAAAAAAAAAAAAATGAGAAAGAGAAAGAAAAAGAAACTTTTTGGACAAGAAAAAGGATATAGATGTTCTATTATTTGTGTCATTAAATGAAACAATGTAACAATTATTGTAGACGCTATAAATAGGCATTAAGGCCTGTTGTGTCGATGAAGTAAATAAATAAAATAAAAATAAATAAGCCAAGTTGCAATTTCATCATGCACACCTCGATTTCTTCCCTGACAACTTGGACAGGATTCTGACGAACACAGTGCAAGGTTCACCAGCAAAATATATAAATATGGAGAAGCAGAATAGTGGAAAATGGAGTGGGAATATCCAAATATAATTACCAGCAATTTATGATGCTCCAGTAGGCCTATATCTACAGATTATCAAATTTTATAAAAAAACATTTTAAAATATTAAGTTCAATACACTATCATATTATTTCATTATGGACGTATATCACAAGTTACCCAGACCTTGTACATACAATTACAAAGAATACCACCTTTTTTTTTTGTAACTTTTGAGACCTTAACATATCAGTTCATTTACAAACAAGAACGTAAGATGTCTTAAAGCAAGGTTTCTCAACGTGGGGGTCGTGGGTTGTGTGCAAAGGGGTCGCGAGAGGAGTTGAAAAAATAAATTTAACTATGGTGTTGTAGGGTAAACCCAATAAATTTCAAAGAAGCTATTTTATTTTACTTGTTTTAATAATTCCTAAAGATAATATAATTTGTTCAATAGTTTTTCTATAATATAATTAGGATATTTATTATCAATAAAGCATATCAACTGTCAGGTTTTCAAATTAAGAGCAAATATTCCCCAAAAAAAAACGAAAAAAAGGACAAAAATATATAAAACGTTACGAAAGATTGCACAAATTACTAGGTTTAGCGCGAAATCTGAGCCTATTTTGATTTAAGCAGTTTCAAAATGCCTAGTTCAATTGTTGTGATACACCTGATCAAGTCATTCCTTGGTCTACATACCACGTTTTTAATAAACAAACTCTTTATTAATTCGTGTAACTGAGAAACAGACCGGTAGAAGCGAAAATTTTCAAGATATTTCCTTGAAAATTTTCTACAATTGCTCACCATACCCACCTTTGACACTGTGAAAATAATTTCCCAAAACTAAAATTTAACCCCGTTTCTAGGGATTTTCAAATTAAAAAGTGAAGAAGATCGCGATCGAGAGATGCTTCAATATTTTATAGACAGAAATCAGGGTCTCACTTAATTACTTGGTACTAATAAATAAAATTAGATACGGAAAATTGGTCCTTTGAATTAACATGGATTTTCCCATAAGCGAGGTTCACGTTTGGGTTTGAATCCCCAAGATGGGATTCTAATTTAGTTTAGCAAAATTATTTTCAGAGTATCAAAATTTCAGATTTTTGTAAACAACTGTAGAAAATATATTTTGAAAATTTTGTCAGTTACAGGAATTAATGAACACTATCTTTTTTC
>JAGDQP010002932.1:87941-98972 GCA_022664845.1 Lepisma saccharinum
ATATATATATATATATATATATATATATACATGTATATATAATTATCATCATCATCACATTCAACCATTTTCTAGCCACATCTGGATGAAAGCCTCTGTTCTTCTTTCCACATATCTAGGTCTGTTGCTATCCTCATCCATGTAGCTCCTGAAAAACGCTTGGTTTCATCTACCCATTTTCCATTTGGACGTCGTCTCGGTCGTTTCTTTTCTCTAGGAATACAATTACGTTTGTCGTCCACCTTCCATCTGTTCGTCTAGCTATGTGACCGGCCCATCTTCACTTCATCTTCTTTGCAGTCTTGATTATATCTTTTGTTTTGTTTGTGCGCGAATCCATTCATTTAATTTGTCTTCCTGTCCATCCTGGTTATTCCTAGAATGCATTGCTCTTTGTGTGGTTTGCGCATTCAATATCCTAGTTTCACAGCCGTACATCGTCACAAGTAAGACACATTGATTATAAATTTTACGCTTCAGACACATTGGTAGTTTGCTTTTGAAAATAAGGTGTAGTCTTACAAACGAACTCCACGCCATTTTACATCTTCTATTTATTTCATCCGTCAACTTTGCATTCTATGTTTTGAGCTGGCCTAGGTAATCATACTCATCAAATATACCTATTGTCTCTCCGTTAATCTTTATTTATTTATTTCCAGCATGTTAATTCTACATTACTTTTGTTTTACTTAAATTCATGTTAAGGCCTATTTTCGAACTCTCATTACTCAGTTCTTCCATTCTGGTTTTTAGTTCTTCTGCACTTGAAGCAAACAGGACTATATCATCAGCGAATCGTAGGTGATGAAAATATTCGCCATTGATCATTATTGCTACTTCATCTCAGTTTAAATTTTGGAACACTCTCTACAGAACACAGTTTTGGAGAAACTGAATTTAGTTGCCTAATTCGTTTTCGAACTTAAAATTTTTCACTTTCTTGATGTAGTCTAATGACGGATGTGGCAGTCGAGTAGATGTTTCGCAGTAACGTGATGTATGTACTTTCCATGCTTTGATGTTCAAGTGATTTAAGTACTCCTGACAAGGAGACCGAATCGAAAGCCTTTTCAAAATCTATGAATCCCAAACATAGTGGAAGTTCATATTCATTAGTCCTTTCCATAACTTCATTCAATGTTTGTATGTGGTCCATTGTGCTAAATCCACGACGAAATCCGGCTTGTTCCCTTCCCTGGTTAAAATCCAAGTCCCGTTCAATACGATTCAAAATAACTTTGGTGAACATTTTTATAAAACTGACAGTAGATTAATTGGTATGTAGTTTTCTACGCGTTCTTTGTCCCCTTTTTTCTACAACAAAATTATAACAGCATTATTCCAACTTCTGGGTATTTCTCTCTTCCTCAGGCACATCGAGAATAATTTCGCAAGTTCCTCTTTCAGCTTTTCACCTCCCCATTTAAAAGTCTCTGCTGTGAGTCCATCTTCTCCTGGCGATTTTTCGTTCTTCACCCCTCGAAGTACTTTATCCACTTCTTCTTTCATTACGTCTGGGACATCTACATCATTTTCTTCTGAATCTTCTTTTCCCAGTTCTTCTGAGTAGTACAATTCTCTGTAGAAATTTTCAATTTTTTTATAATTTCCTCCTTATTTCGTGTTACGGTCCCGTCTGGTCTCTTAACTGCAATTATTTGCATTTTCCCTATCATGATATTGAGCTGCTGTTTGGTTTTCTTCAGGCTCTTGTTCTCCTCGATTGTATTTCTAACTAGATTTTCGTAGTATCTTCGTACATCCTTTTTTTATTTTCTTCCTTGCGGTTTTATTTAGTTCTCGATCCTCTATATGTAACTTTCCTCTTCTTTCATTTCCCTTCTTTTCTTCATCAAGAGTTTAGTTTCTTCTGAGATTTTGCTCACTGTTTTCTTTCTGGTGCTTGCTATTTCCTTGACTGTTTCTTTTATTATCTCAGTCAGTATTTTATTTCTGCTATTGATGTCTTCTTCATCCTCTAACTCTTCCAAGGCTCTGAATCTGTTGCTTATCTCTATCTCAAATGTCTGTCTGTGTGTTCCTAGATTTTCCAGATCTACAATTGGAGTTTCTCCTCTGATAAGCTTCTTTCTCTCAAGTCTAGTATTAAGTTTCAGCTTACATCTCACCATCCTATGATCACTCGAGAGTTTGAAACTATTCAGAACAGATGCGTCTTGCAGAATTTCCCTGTTATTCGATAGAACGTAGTCTATTTTGTTTTTAGTCCCACTTGGGCCTTTCCATTTCCACTTCCTCTGGAGCGACTTCTTCAAAAATGTACCATATTGGAAATGAACAGACTGTTGGCTTCTGAGAAATCCACTAGCTTCTCTCCTCTCTTGTTTCTTTTGCCAAATCCAAAGATTCCCACTTTCGTGTCACTGCTCTGCTTTGTTCCTACTTTCGCATTAAAGTCTACCGTTACAATTTTGTAATGCAATTTGCTACTATCAAAAATCTTCTGTGTGTCCTCGTATAGGTCTGCGGTTTCCTCCTCCGGATGTGATGTTGTTGGAGCATACACTTGTATAATTTCCATACTGTACCTGTTGTTTATCTTTATTACTACCCCTGCGATTCTATCTGAAATTCCTTCAATTTCTGTGATCCGTGACTTCAGGTCTTTATACTAATTATAAAGCCAACGCCTGTCTGTTTGCCATCTTCTGATCCTTTGAAGTACAAAATGCGCCCTGGCAGTAGTTCCAACTGTCCTTCATTGTTCTGATAGTCCTATGATGTCCCCCTTAATCCTCTTGAGTTTATTACGCAATTCTTCTAATCTGTCCTCTTCTGCATGTGACTGACATTTGAGGGTCGCCACCTATGGGTCCGTTCGAGCTGCCGTGTCGGTGTCTTGGCAGTCTACAGTCCAAACTCGGGCATTTCAATCCTCTGACTTCCTGGAGGACGGACTGCTGCCGTTGCCAGCTGCACTTCATCCTCCGGGCAAAGAGGTCCTCCGAGGTTGTTTCTTTACTTGTACCATCATGTATAAAGAATGGAAGTGTGCAGACATTTGACTCACCCCGATGTCTGTTAATGCGGGTTGGTGAGCCCAGTCCATCCATGTTCGTCTGCAGTCCTGTCCTGTCCTGTCCCGCTGGTCTAGTGGTTACCGTCGCTGACTGCTGATTTTTGGGTCCCAGGCTCAATTCCTCGCTCTGCCAAGGAAAATTTTCCAAGATATGGGGGACGGTAACCTTGAAATACGTGATGGAATTGGGGAGCTTCTGTGAATAAAAGACAGTGGTGATCACAGTGAGAGCTTAAACTCTCATCTCGCAACCCGTCTGATCAGCGTGGGAGCTGGGAGGCCTGGGAGGCCTCATTCAGTAGTGGATTGAATATGGCTGTAAATTATATATATATATATATATATATATATATATATATATATATATATAGGTAGATAGATAGATAGATAGATAGATAGATAGATAGATAGATAGATAGATAGATAGATAGATAGATAGATAGATAGATAGATATAGATATATATTTTCAGGAGAATATTTAATACAAAGGAAAAAAAACTGATCATTACAAATAAGAAAATTACATTTAGGGATCACCGGACAGAAGGCACGGTAAAAGAGGGTCGCGACGGACGCTGTTAAAGGATACAACTTTCAATGTGTTTAACAGTGGGTATTATTGACACAAATCTCTTATAAAGCTTCGTGCACTTATTTCTGATGCATTCCTTTCCCATCGTGACTAATTAATGTAAATTTACCCAGGGCCCGGAGGTCCACCCAGGCGGGACTTCTGGCCCACTTAGGCCACTTTCGTCCTTTGTTATTATTAATATTTGGTATGAAAATTTGCAATTTATTTGTAAACTAAGCAATCCCTGGAGTCGCACCAACACCAGAACAACCCCGCCTTCAAAACAAGCAACTAGGAAATTCACCTAAAATAAATTGTGTACTAGAGCCAGGATATAATTTTCGATTGTAGGTTTGGAATGGAAATTAAATTATCTGTGAGAAGGTTTGTTGGTTGAGAAATAAAGTTAAGGAATATTATTGTGAAATGCCTCGAGTTGCATTTTTATGTTCGGTATTTGTTTCTTTGAAGATTGATTGCATTTTCTTCGTACTTAGGTTACATATGTGTTTAATTATAGTTTCTTTGAAATATTTCGACTGATTAGATCTGCATAAAACATCTTTTATTTGAGAAAGAAGACAAATGTTTAAGAATATTTTGAATTTAAGCTTTTGTTACTTTTCTTGAATTTTGTTAAAGATTGTTGTTCGCTGACGTGTAAATGTCCGTCCGTTGATTGTAGAATATTCAATCGGCATTGAAGAATGTCTTCTAACGCTAAATGTATTGCATGTATTAGTTTGGAAAGAGTTCGCAGCAGGTATCTTCGAACATCAAGTTTTGTTGTTTTATTTTTATTCAGTCCTGTAGACTTTACCAGACAAGAAGTTGGTACTAGTGAGCGGTCTTTGTGGACAGTTTGAAGCGCCAGTACGATATCCTTTTAACTTTACATGTTCCACAGAAGTTTCGGCTTGGAGTGACTTTTCATTTTGAGGTGATTCTCACTACATTTGTGGCAAGATTGTTAGTTTTTACATGTTTTTGTTTTCATTGTGATATTTTAAACATAAATAGCAGGGATATAGTCTTCCGTTCGAGTGGGATTCTTCTGCTTTATATCTCGTAAATCCAATGGTAATTGCATTAGTGATTAGAAAATGACCAATTCTGGGTCTTTAGTAAAAAAAACACGAGTCAGAGGAAGAGGGCTCTTATCGTTTCGTATTCCGGTGATATTGGTCAGAGGCAGGGCCTAAAATTGAGTGGAGTACTCCACACTTTGTGGAACTGTAGGAAAGGAGTGTGGAACTATAATTCTTAAAGTGTGGAGTGGTATTAATGTGAGTACCTTACTTTTCTCGGATTATGCATTTAAACGCGTTTAGTGTGTCAAACTAAGTCTTACTGATTCAATACATTCATTATGCAATGGCTTACTCAATTCCATATAACTGCCAGTATATGATATTAAGCCAGAGTTAATACGTATAGGTGTCTCCTAGATGGCAGGGAAAACCATTGCCAATTTTGAGGTGAAGGAACTTTTTAACTATATTTAGTTTTCAAACGTTTTCGGTTGCATTCATATAGTTTTAAAATATTCAACTAACTGCACGTTTATCTGTTGTTTCAATAGGACATTACACTTTTCCGATATAATGAAATGTGTTGTTTCGTAGATAAAAATTACACGATTCTTTGAATCCGTTATAGAAATATGTACTACCAGAGATAACATATATCAATAACCGCCAAAAATTTAGCCGAAGCACCGTAGACTCTCAACAACCAATCATAACCCAGGAAATATTATCCGTTCGTAAGTTTCATGGTAAAAAAATCCGGTTTGTTTCCTGTATTTTATGGTTTAATACAATACAATTAAATATGTATCCTAATGTGCCTTTAATTTTGTTTGTCTGAATGCCAAAATTTTCCTACATAATAATAATAATAACAATATTTTTTTGGTCGCAGGTAAACATAATGTACTGGACAGAACACTGATTATATGTCAAAACAAATGCTGACTAAACTAGTTTTTCTATACTATATAAAATTTTTACCAGTGTGGAGCTGTGATTTCGTTGAATTTTAGGCCCTGGTCAGAGGTAGTTTCTCTTCTTTAATTAGGTGATTTTTTTAGTTCTTCAATGTTTAGATTAGTACTGACGCCTCTTATAACACAGGTGAATGTTGTAGTTGTCTTGGCTTCTTGTGTTTCCTTTATTTTTTCAGTGAATGTTTGAATTTTTGAGTTCTGTACAAAATCTTTTGTTTGAAATACAAAGAGGAATCTCTCTTTGCTAGGTTCTTCATTATCAATTAGTTTCAGACCAGTTTGTTGTAATGTTAAATAAGTGTCAATTCTAAATAAGGAAGCCTGCTTTTTACTAATTTATGAAAAAGTTAGAGGATTTTTAAGTTCCTATTTGATATTATTTATAACAACAATTACTTTTGTGTTAGATATTTCGTTATAATTTTAATTGTTATGAACTGACGTAAGAGATTTATTGTCGTCTTCATGGTTACTATCGAAATCGGCTTTTATCTGTATTGGGGGTCAGTGAATTTGGTGGAATATCTAGGAGAATATAGATCCGCTTCGATGTGAGTGAGGATTGCTTACTTTTGGTGAGATATTGCAGCTGGATTTAGGGAATATGTTGGTTGTATTCTGAGTTGCTTGTAAATTGTTGGCTGTATTGCTTGATTGGTTTTTAGAGGATTGAAGTTTAGATACAGGAGAAGAATAAGGTTTGCTCGTGCGAGTTTGTTCTTCTTCCTTTTCTTCTGTATTTTTATTTTGTAGAGACTCTTACAGTGTTGTCAGTTGGAGGGAAATTTCCCCCAAAATGGAAAAATATAGGTCACGTAAAGGGAAAAATTTAAAAAATCGGGAAATTTTGTTGAATCTTTTTTTGGCACTTTTTTGTTTCAATTATCAGTAATTTTGAAAATAAACTTAGCAGGCGGAAAATTTTTACCAAAAGTCGGGATTTTTATTTTAGTATTTTCAGGAAAATATTGCGACGGAAACCTGTCAACACTGGATTCTTCATATATTGAAGCTTTTTATATCGGATGCATCTAGTACTTTGGTATGTGGACCGAAGTCACATAATGGGTACATATTGAAGAAATTTTCAGCTTGCTGTTGATCACCAAAAGAAATATTTTGATTGCAGAGTTGCCTTCCTGTTTAATTGTACATCCAGCGTTTCCTGGTTTACTGGCAAGGAATTCCAATAGGACTTGGGGATCATAGGCGAGGTCACTCCCCATTGTGTCCGATTGCCTAACTTTTAAAGATATCAAAAGATGACTCTGCTAAGCAAGCTGCTTAAAGTCAAATAAACTACCACGATATTATACATAAATAACTATAAAATAATGGGGATACTTAAAAATTTTGCAGTTTGACTTTAACAAAACCACAAATTCGATGTAAAAATAAACCAAAGTGTAGAAAAATCCTAACGTTTTGAAACAAAATTCACTCGGAGGCATCCTATCCATGAAATCACTACCCCAATAGAAGAAACTACGTCTGTGATGCATTCAGTAAGTAGTTCAACTTTCACCCGCTTGATGGCATCATCGTCAGTCCGATCTGGGGTGGGTCACACCTTCCCTTTCTGTCATACTTCATTTTGTCACACTTTTCCCTACATTCTATGGGCACGACGCAGATTCTGATGCACTAAATCGTCATGAATTGCGTCGTTTGTCACGATGCTACACATACTTTGCACGCTTCTAACCCAGAAACTGCGATTTTTTTTTAAATTTCTTGAAAAGATTTTTTTGTTAATGTTTTTTCTTTATACATGAATAACCATCGCCTGAAATTTGTATAATTAATTCAGGGACATCCTGAATATGAAAAAAACCTACTAAAGTAAAATTAGGTTTTTCGTTGCTCAATTTTTTTAGGTATAAGTTGCTAATGTACATTGCCGTTGCTGTGGGATCAAATTTATTCGAAATGTATTCGAACTGAAAATATGTTGGCAACACTGATAACTGAGTTATTGTTCTTCTTCTTATTATTATTTATATCCTCACGAAGGTGGATAGTTGAGTGGAAATACATCAAGTTAATTGTTTATCTTGTAAGTCTTTAAATTGATTCTCAAGTTCGGTTAACATTACTCCGAATTTTCTTTTTATATCTGTAAGTTTTCATTATTTTCTTCAGACGAACTCAATTCTTTTTTTTTAGCTCGAGTGAGGTCTAGGTTCCTTGATGACCAATACAATTCTTTCTAAGCTAATTCTTGCTCTATATTGACTGATTGTTTTTACACAAAAGTTTGGAAAATGTAGTAAATCCCTATTTAGAGTGTGAAAGTGGTCATCTTTTTCCATTTCATCTACGTACCTCATAGGGTGGAAAGGAAGAAACAGTGCGCGACAAAATTGTGTTCTCCTATCTTTAAGGGAAACTGATTAAATGATTTTGTTTTTAAAGGGATCTCATAAAGAGGGTTAAGAATAATACTCTTGTCTGTGAAATTGAACAAACAAAATACTACAACGATTCGGAATGGTAGAAATATTTTAATGGAGGAAAGTGGGCTCCATTCGATATCGAGATACTGGACTCAACTCTCAACTGCTGGTATTCGCTATCCCGGCGTGAAATCTCACCTTTAGTACTCCTAAACTTGTAGGAAAATTTAAGTTCATAACGCTGAATAACAAAACAATTGTCCAAACACGCTTTTCACTTCTCTTTCAACGCTTTTCCAGCATAAAAACTATCGTTACCGTATCGCATACAGGGTGTGTCAAAAGTGATGCTCATTAATTTTGAGGTGAATTCCTCGAACCGAAGCAAATGAGAAATTCCCTTGAAGGACCCGTAGTTTCACTAGAATAGCTTAAAGTTAGTGAAGTAGCGTTACAAGCACCGTCATATCTCGACAGATATTGACGTAAGACAATTCCTGTATACTGCATCGACTTGTTACTTCAACAAGCTATAATTGGAGGAAATACGGTTCTTTGTTAGTTAAGAACTTCAGACGCTTTGAGCAAAAATGAGCTAAACGTTGTGTAAATATAGGACGGAAAGGTTATTACTCATAGTTTATGTAGAGATTGCCAGTTTTGTTCTCAAATAGGCAAGGTTCTTATTAACCCCAGCCTCCCAAAAAGTCGCTTTGATTGGTACCAATCAATAACTCGTTTAAAGTATTGCTGC
Source organism: Lepisma saccharinum (assembly GCA_022664845.1). NCBI lineage: Eukaryota > Metazoa > Arthropoda > Insecta > Zygentoma > Lepismatidae > Lepisma > Lepisma saccharinum. The sequence continues at coordinate 96,718 of JAGDQP010002932.1, forward strand.
TTAGTTAATACGGTTCTGACGCTGCTAAGTTCTAAGTCTTCCAATATTTGTATGTTGCTCGTGTATCTGACGTGATTACTGATTATGTGGTCTGCTTTCGTTTGTACACATTCTAGACGTGCAATTTGGCTTGTTGCAGCATGTTGCTAAACAGGAGAATCGTCGAAATGATGATCGTTTTCAGAATACGGATGCGAGTCTCTGCAGAAATAGTCTAGCATCTCATTATCATATATAGAACTGCAAAAGTTTTCGTAACGCGTGATAATTAGTTTCTGTTTTGAGAATTCATTCCTTTGTTTAGCGTAACGCCTAAAGTATTTTGCTTCCGTTTTGTGTGGAATCTATATTTTGGTACTCAGGCTGCTGGAGGAAACATATTCTGCGCTTGATGTGGATGACAGTAATGCCCTTTGCTGCATTCACTTGAAAAAGCCATCGACGGTCTCATTGCATGTATCTGTAACGTACCGTAGTTGGAGGCGACCTCTTACGGTATAAAAGGCTGTATCGTCTGCTGGAGTACAGCACTAGGAAGAATTTTTACGCTTACTAAAGTACTTTAATTCTTCTACGTCTTAAAAGTAAAAACAAGAGAAGTTGAAGACCAAAAAAAAAGCAACGGCTCGTAAATACGCCATGTTCTCAAACTCTTTTTCCTCTTGGCCATACAAAAATATTGAAGAATTAAATTTTAATATATTTCTTCCACTGAGGTTATACTCACGTTTATTTTGACTAGTATTTTCTCTTATGGATAGTCACTGTGGTGACTCTTCGGAAGGGATGTTTAGATGGGAGACGTAAACGTATAGGTAGCTGGTCTATGGGATGTTATCCTTTAGTTTTCTTAATTAATTAAACCATTGACCCTATAAGCTTTAGCTTATAAACATGCAATGAGATTAGGACTCAGATGATAATGTGATGGAAAAGGATAGTTCTGTGTACAGCACTAGAAAGGATGTTTATTTACGTTTCCTACAAACACTTCAACTTTTCTTGTTTTTAATTTTTAGAGTGAAGAAGAAGTAAAAAGCTGAGAAGCAACGGCTCGTAAATACTCTTTTTTCCTCATGCCCATTCAAAAATGAAGTGGAATGACATTTAGACCGCGAATGAATGTTAAAATCTTTCATCACCTGAATTGTCTATACTCACAAAAACGAAAACTCACATGCTCTCACACTCTTTTTCCTGATGCCCATTCAAAAATGAAGTGGAAGGAAATTTAGACCGCGGATGAATATTGAAATCTTTCATCCACGTTCGTCTAATACTCACAACATTTTTTTTTTTTTTTTTAGTGCTAACCACAAAGTGTGATTAGCGCCTGATGTGAGGGTTACGCCCTCAAAGCAGGCCAGGGCTGGGAAAGGAAAATATAGGAGTATGGAATTTGGAGTGGGGCTAAGGGAAGTAAGAATATTCGTAATAATCCTTTATTATTCAAAGTGTTTAGGGGTATTATAAGATTTTGCTTATAATCATTATTGTAAGTGCAGGATCATATGATTATGAAATGAGTAATGGGAGTGAAGTGCAAATAAACGTCACAACACGTTGGCACATTTAAACGAATGATTGATTTCTTCTCACCTAGGGGCGACACTAGGTATCAATGAAAGACAGGTGAGCCCTACATACAACATTGATGGTTACAGTGTACAAATGAAATGAAGCGTGAATGATAAAAGTGAAATGATGATGAAATTACTCGGGGTTGAGGGGCTGGACTGAGAAGAAAACGTACGGACCAGAATACGTTGCGTGTAGTTGTACTTTGAAGATTTCTTTGGCAGCTACTGTGACCTGATGTAAAATGGATTCTCTTTGAAACGGGTAAAGGTTTTGAAAAGTGAGAGTGATGAAGGAAATGACTTGGTCTATGGTAGGTGGTGGGTGGATGTAGGTGTCAGATGTCGAGGGTGTAGGCTCTGGAACTTTGAGGGGTGCTGCAACGAAGCGAGAGTTGTCTGGATCAGGTTTGGGTCTACCTTGGCACTTATATGAAAACGTTGGATGCTGTTGATTACACTGGCTGCATTTTGGTGGATTGGCAAGGTTGTGACAGGCTTTAGTGTTGTGGTTTTCTGAACAGTATCCACATTTAGGTTGGTTTCTGCATTGAGCTGTCGAATGTTCATTATATGTTTGGCAACGTTCACACCTGAGGGGCAGCGGTGGTTGAGTGCGTGAAGGTTCAACTCTATATCTCCTTTTATAGATGTATGCTCCTCTTTGTAATAATGAGT
>JAGDQP010002933.1:0-98955 GCA_022664845.1 Lepisma saccharinum
ATAATGATAGCTTGGTATGTATATTTATGTTTGAGTGGAAGGAAAGTATACCGACCTTAACCCCGCCATAGTAAATGAGACGAAATAAATGAAAATACCATTACAACAAACACTAATAAACGATTCTAAAAATTTGGCTATCTGAACAATCATGGACACAGCTGTGAAATTTCATTATGAAAATGGTAAAATTATTTTGTACGTTTCAAAAAGACCCTATTGTTAAATTTGTATTTCTCAATAAGTGTAATATATCGCCTTAGAAAAACGCATCAGAAGTGAAATCTATATCATAGTAGAAAAGGGAAATTGAAAACACATCACATGAAAGAAATAAGAACGAAATAAAATATTCGTTGAAATATAATTTAAAATTCAAACTGTTTTCAACGTGCAAATGAAAACATGATAAATGTAGTTAATTTCATTCTATTACCTTTTAAGTTCAATTTTTATTTAATTAACTTGGAGAGGCAAATATGAAGCATAATTTAAGGAACCATTATCATATTCAGCCGTTTTCTATCCACTGCTGGATAAAGGCATCCCCTTTTCGTTCCACATATCTCGCTCAGCTGCAATCCTCATCAATGTAGCTCCTGAAAAACGTTTAATTTCATCTAACCATCTTGCATTTGGACGTCGTCTCGGTCGTTTTTTCCCCTCTGGTAATCCAATGTAATACGTTAGTCGTCCATGGTTGTTCCTATCATGCATCTCATCATAATTCTTTCTGTGAGTCTTTATCTTTGAGTCGTTTGCGCATTCAATGTCCAAGTTTCACAGCCGTATATCATCACAGGTAAGAGACATTGCTTATAAACTTTACTCTTGAGACACATTGGTAGTTTGCTTTTGAAAATAAAATGTGCTCTTCCAAGCGAGCTCCACGCCATTTGCATTTTCTATTTATTTCATCCATCAACTTAGCATACGTTGATTTGAGCTGCTCTGAGTAAATATACTTATTAACTATGCCTATTGTCTCTCCGTGAATCAATATTTCCTTCTTTGCAGTATATTGATTGTACATTACTTTTATTTTACTTAAATTCATTTTAAGACTTATTTTCGAGTTTCGGTGGGCGTTCTGCCCGGTGGGCACTCGGACCATTTCTGAATTTGCATGTTTTGCCGTTCTGGTGGGCGATCTGACCATTTCTGTGGGCGTTCTGACAATTTTCAGAAGTGGGCGATCTGACCGTTTTTGTGGGCGTTCTGGCCATTTTCAGAAGTGGCCAATCTGACCAGTGGGCATTCTGACATAGACCCAACGTTGTTGCCATTTTTACGAGTGAGCGTTCTGACCGGTGGGCGCTCTGACCATTTCTGGATTTGCGTGTTTAGCCGTCTCTGTGGGCGATCTGACTGTTTCTGTGGGCGTTCTGACTATTTTCAGAAGTGGGCGATCTGACCAGTGGGCGTTCTGACATAGACCCAGTTCGGATCGCACTGCTGAGAACTGAAATATTTTTCTGCCACAGGCTCGATGTTCTACCAACGTTAAAAATAAAATGTTGTACCAAGTTTGACCTGAAAGGTTTGTAACAAATTTGGCTTACAAAGTTTGTAGCAAAATTGTAATTTGTCAACTAGCAAGTTTGCTGTAAGGTTATAGCAAGTTTGCTGTAAGGTTATAGCAAGTTTGCAGCAATGAAATGACAAACTTGCTGCAAATTTGGAAACTTGCAATGTCAAAATTGCTGCAAGTTTACTGTGTTATCTGAGATGGCGCCAGTTTCCAATGCTTATAACCACCTATAATTGGGCGCTGGTATTTTTTCCGAGTTCGTTGCATACTTGTGCAACGACATGAGGGTGATTCTCACGAGATCATGTTTCACCATTACATGTAATCACCTCTGACCGCATGAGGATGAGGGTGACGGCGAAGTTGTGAAGTGCCAGCAAGATTACAACGGGAGGACGAGGGTGGTGACTGAACGAAGACGTGAGAGTGATGGCGCGTGAGGTTGAAAGCGATGCAGGGTGAAGGTATGTGAGTGCGAAATTGAAACGTAAGGTTGAGAGTGAGTGAGGTTTGTCAAGAACACTTTGGTTCTTTGTAGGTTGTAGCCCGCTGGGATTCAAAAGGCACCGACTTGTATTCACTAAAAATCACCGCTTACCCCACAAGCAAAACTCGGCGGGTCTTTTTAGGTATCTATGGCTCAGGTAGGGATAGGGTAAATGCAAGGAGTAGGTCAAGGCCTAAATTAAAGCTACCATTCCGGCATTTACCTGATGTGATTGAGGAAAACCCCTGGAATTACCTCAGTAAGGATGTTGAGCCAACGGTTTCGAACTCAGGACCTTCCGCTGGCGAAGACAATAATTAACAATTCCACGATATACCACTGTTATCTTTCGGGTTCCGACAAACGTCATATTGATTAACACTACAACCCTAATGATTCAATGTTTTTTTTGTTTCCACGAATAGTATGCGACAGGAAGCAACAGGTGAGATTGCAACAGGAAGTTTTATGTTGAATGTTTGTTCTTGGAAAACAATTACGCACAGAAACTTGCTCTCAAGGCCAACATCTGTGAGGCTGTTTGAACTCACTAACTACAGCATAGAATAAAACACAGCGCCTTTCGTTCTTCCTTTTGAAAACGCCCAAATGGTAGTCAGTTTGCATTTCCTTCGTTATTTTAGTTGACAGAGTTCCAATGATAAGCTTTGAAATCAGATCAAGCAAGTTGTATGATTAAGGTGTAAGTTAGTGAGATCAAGATTATGTACCGTAGTTCGCAAGGCCAGTGAGAACATTCCATTACCTCTTCCCTCCGGGTAATTACTTCAAAGGTACACGTGAAGAACGTATGGTTATCACGCTTAAGTTTTACTGTATTTTTTACAAAAATCTTTGACTGTAGTAAGTATGTATGTATTCATGTATTACAAGTTCAATCCTCAATCTGGAATTCATAGTAGTAGACTCTCTTCAAAGACTTTTTTTTACGTGTTTTCTTTCCATGGGTGCGTTAAATTTATAGCTCGGCCTATGCTTTGGTTACTTAGGGCTGATTTTCATGAAAGCTTGCGTTGCTTGCGATTTGAGTGAGTAGCCAATTGAAACACGTGTTTTATTGCGTGATTTATTGTAAGGTACATGTAACACGTGTTTCAATTGGCTATTAACCCAAATATCAAACAAAGCAAGCAACACAAGCTTTCATGGAAAACAGCCCTTACTGGCCTGTGTCGACTGTAAGGCCGGCTTTTCCTGCACGCGCTTGCCTCGTATTTTGCTTGCATTTGGCTGAGTAACCTATTGAAACACCTGTTTAAGTATTTCTATTGGCTACTCACAGAAATCACTAACAAAACACGCGTGCATGGAAACCGGCCTAATTTAACATCGTATTCACTGACTTGCAAAAGCAAATATCGTTGAAACTGATCGAGTGAGGTAGGTGGTTTTCATGAATCAACGTTGCCGACCGATTGAACAAAAATTACTCATAAAATTTCTATGAATGTTCCGACATGATTGTCTACATTGTATATATTCTAAATGTTCATATCATTTTCTATCTGTGTATTAGATAATGACGATATCATTTGTTAATGTACCTCGGCAATTTAACAACACATGAAATATCAAAGATTATGTATAAACTTCGTACATGAATTTAAATTGTCGTACAATCTGATAATTATTCTATGGTTGGCAACGCTATCTGTCTCTCTGCTTCCCTCCAAGATGAGGTGTTGATGTCACCTCATCCCGTCTGATGGTGTGTTTATTTTATTTTAAAATTTTGTTTTTATTCCAATATAAAGGACACAGCACAAAATCAATCGAAGAGGTCTTTCGGTCAAATTCTTTGAAACTTTGGGGTTTGGATTTCGATAGTTTGTAGTTTGCTGAAAAAAAAGTCATAAAAACTGATTTTTTTTAGAGCCTCTACAAATCCAAGTAAGTGTATCATCACCTAAAGCTGCTTATCATGTTTTTGAAAAATAAGCGTCCGATTTTAAGTTATTATTGTACCTGTAAAGTTGAAGTAAGGTCTTTAGGACCTGCGCACATATTGGGTCAGCTCTCTGGTACTTGGGATATGCTCGCCAACAATATGTAAATGCTCGTAATGCAGCTAATAAATATGGTATTAATGTAATTGACCAGTTTGCATGACTTCCACCCATTAAGACTTTTCTTCAGGAGGTCATTTGCCAAGTTTATTAGTTCTAGACACATATTAATTACTCGTAAAAGGATTTGTACTGAACAATCCAGCGTAGATAGTCTGCTATCAACCAGTTAATAGTAGATGGCGTTCAGATCGGAAAAGTGAACAAAACAATATCATACGTTGCACCATCTTTTCTAGAGGTCTATAAGTAGCTGGTGGTTCCGAAATCCTAATCATATTTTACCAGTTATCACATAACAGGGGTCATTGCAGTTAAGTGATAAGGAACTAACCTACGATACTTTTTCAAATTTGAATAAGATATGACCAGATTAAGCTAACAGAAAATACAACGTTTGCAAGAAATACATTAGTATGGGAGCCCCTACCGACTGCCCATTGTGTCCATGTGTTAAGATGGCCCTGACAAGGACGTTGTATAGTTTTCCCCTTTCCATAGAATCATATACTTCCTTGTATTCTCATTTCAATATTTGTCTCAAGGCGAAGATCTCGTTCAACGTGGATTGATTTTTTCTAACTTCACAAAAAATTCTACATTGATGATCCGAATGTACTAAAGTAATACATGGTTATGAAAATGAAAGAGGAAATCATATTGGAATATTTAAGTTGTACCTGGTAATAGAATGGAGTTTTAACTACACGTGGTAACGATCGAGACATTCATAATAATAATAATAATAATAATAATAATAATAATAATAATAATAATAATAATAATAATAATAATAATAATAATTAAAATGAAACTGCTAATGCAAGCTTTTGAAGCTCCCTCTGCATGCCAATAAAATTAAAATGTCTTTGCTTGTGATAAAACTTTCGTTTATATATTTAAACACAGGGTTCGTTCGAACGGGCTGCAGTAGTTGAATTTATTTGTGTTCTTTTCGCTACTATGACTCAGACTGAAACAGCACTAGTTAAATTACTGTACATTTTGCGCTTGAGTGACCGGTGCGCTTCGCGTTGTCAGTACTAGTGCAAATAGCTCGTGCAAATATCTTTTGTAACCTGCTCATCAGCGAGTGCAGCTGCGTTCAGACAATGGACATTTCCGTTTTCCCCGTCCTTATATATTTTACAGTTTGTTTGTGTACATCAGATTAAATAACATATAATGTTTTTTTAAATTTCAGCGCTACGGTTTTCCGTTACGTAGAAATATAGCATGAAATACTGAGAATTCAATCTCCTACGTCATACAACGAAAATCATTCTCTGATTGGTTTGACGTAATCAATCCGTTGTATTTCCGTAGCTATATGCTTCTCCCTATGTTACGTTCCTTATTCAGAAGTTTGAAGGCAAAAAACAAAAAAGAGAAAGAACATTTGCTTCATCACTTTACGAAATAATTAATATACAAATCTGCAGAACACACTTCAATAAGTTTAAACACCAAAACATGTTTTTATTAACAGAAATTGCTCGAAACATAGGGGGCACTCTTAACTTGCAATGTTATTCTTATTGTTCGTTCGTGCAACTGTTGACATCTTGTAAATTTAGCCCAGTTGATTAACGCATGCAACTTTTAATTTTTTATACTTTCACCTAAGGCTGTTCGAATCCTGTCCATGGCCGTGTTTTATTTTACTTCACGAAACGCAAGAGTAACTTCAATGTGAAAGTTTCAATTTACGTTTTTGTTTCTTACATGCTTTTATTATTATTTTATACAATGACATATTAAAACTATTCAATATATTCAAGGCCTACAAGTACGTTAAATTGTTAACAGATGGCAGTAACGAGCACTATTAATTCATGTGCTTTTAAGTTCTTGAAAAATACTTCACTAGCATTCATTAAAAAAGTAGACCATTGTCGGATGTAAAACCCACATTTTTTTTTTTTTACAGAAAAAAGAGGTTATTCTTTTTAAATACAAGAGTTCTATAGAGCATTATTAGAAGATATCTTATGATTTAATCATGAAAATGAAAAAAAAAGAGCTGATATAAATTAGTGTTGAAGCTACCAAACTATATCAATATCTTAAAAAGTATTAAAAGTAAAAATCAATTTTAAATGAATAAAACGAACTAAATGGCGTGTTAAGGCATACAGAAACGCTATTCACCACTTATACTGTTTCTTTCGATCCATTTTTTCGATCTATTTTTAACAATACTAACAAATCAAATACCATTTGTATGTCAATGACAAGCAGTCGGAAGACTGATTACGTCATAACATGGCGTGTCCGATTAAGCGCAAGTCTGAGACTCTTTTGAAGCAAGTCTTTATAACTTTTGATAGATTCATCACAGAAAGAAAAGAAAATATTTTCTGTAGTCTGCTTTAATAGAAGAATTTTTTATTGCAATAAAAAAATACTACCGGAAATGTCCATTGACAGTCGTGTTTCGTTCTCAGTGTAAGCGTAAGAGGAGCGATTACAGGTGGGTCAACGTGCAAGAAGAAGAAAACTTACACCTGCCTATTCGAGCGACAACAGCACACGGGATTGTACAAATATACTCTATGACATCACATCCGTTGACACCGTTCTGCACTCATTAGACTTCAAGGTGCAGACAGTGTAATCCCAGACGAACAAACCCAAAATGTTTTTTGTAGCCAAATCCAAATTTTTTCTTGGTCCTCTAAAATTGCATTCTGTTCGTCTATAAGACAGAATAGTGACTCAAGCAAAGAGGCTAGAGAAGAATTTTGGCCAGATTTGAATTCAACTATCTCGATATATCCGACCATTTATAATCTGGTCTCTAAAATGGCAGTTTACATTTGATTAGTTTCTCAGATTCAAGAATTCACACTAGTTTTTACTAGACACAATTTCTTTAGTACGTTGGTATTGTATCTGTCCTAAGATATTTATTCTACTAACTGACTTTCATACACTAACTTACTAACTCTGTGGCTTATGGAACTCGCAAGTTCATCGCCGCAGTAACAAACGTTCGCCATTGGATTCTATCCTGGGCAATATCAAGCCAGTTTCCATCACGAACACCAATTTCTCGAAGATCTCTTCTAATATTGTCCTCCCAACGACGTCTCGATCTTCCCACTGGCCTCTTTCCATCCGGCCTTCCAACCAGGATAGAATATAATCTTCGTTTTCCCCCCATCCGAGCTACATGGCCTGCCCACCTTAGTCGTCGCGATTTTATTATTTTTACATCTGGTGAATCGTACAGTCCGTGGAGTTCTTCATTATGCAGTCTCCACTCTCCAGTCATCTCGTCGCGTTTCGGCCCGTATATCTTTCGCAAAGCCTTACTTACAAATACACGTAATTTATGTTCATCAGCTAGGGTCGTACTCCAACTTTCGCAACCATAAAGTATTACCGGCACAATAACCGTTCTGTATATTTTTAATTTCAATTTCCTTGATATTAATCGTGATGTTAGAAGTTTTTGGTCTGAATAGAAACATGATACTAAGCGACTTTTTATTTCTTCCGTGACCTCATTTTTGCTTGTTACGTATGCTCCCAAGTATTTAAATTTGTTTATTACTTTCTCTATGACCTCATCCTTAATTCTTATGTTTTTATTTCCTTCATTCCCTGTGTTTCGGCTTGTTATCATGTGTTTTGTTTTATCGATGTTTACCTGTAGACCTATCTCATCGCACGCTTCTACTAAGACATCGGTGTTGCTTTGTAGTGCATCTATATCGTCCCTTAGTAGCTACATCATCCGCGTACACAAACAGTTGTTAATGCATATTATAAACAACTTGAATTAAATTGTTGCAAGAAATTGTGATATATAAACAATACTAAAATCACTTTCAAAATGTACAGAGTACAGAGAAGTATAACAAAATTTACGAAAAACAACATAACTGATTTTTATTCATGACTAGCTGATCTTCTCGCCCGTTGGTACGGCGTGAATAAAATACGTTGGCAACATTCATCGGGACTGTCACCAAGACTAGCTTCCCCGTGACAGGCTACATCCTTAACTTGAGGAGTTTGGGGGACTGCGCACCATTTATCGTAACCAGACTCTTCGGTGGGCTGTGCCCCTACGGTGCAAATCTGCCACCATACCCCCCGGGGCGCCTTGTTTTTCCCTATTTATTATAACCTACTCGTAATGGTACACTTTCATACCAAATTTCTTTTCTCTAATTTCAGTGGTTTGGAAAATGCGTTTTTGGGAGGCCATTTTTGGATTAAGATGGCGACTTTTTTTACGTTTTCTTATATTATCGTGACCTACTCCTGATGGTACATCTTCATACCAAATTTCATTTCTCTAGTTCGAACGGTGTGGAAAATGGTTTTTGGGCGGTCATTTTGAATCCAAGATTGCGACGTTTTCAGAATGTTGTAATATTTTCTTAAACTACTCTTGTTATTACACATTTATGCCAAATTTCGTATCTCTAGCTCAAACGGTGTGGACAATGTATTTTGGGCGGCCATTTTGAATTCAAAATGGCGACTGAATGATAACATTGTAGTCTGGTACAGTGTATAATCATGTGCTAAAAATCATTCCAATTGGTCAAGCCGTTTTGGCGTGATGAGAGGACAAACATACTCACTTTGATTTTTACATATAAAGTAAATGAAATTTAAGATAGTGTCCAAAGTAGGTATGATAAAGAAAAAAAAAATATAGCAGCATCTTTCTTCTTCTGTATTCTTTCTATCAAACCAAATAAGCAATAAAACTTTAAAGCTTCATCATAACAAACTTTAAACCTTTACACACTAAGAAGTGCACGACGTCTCATTTTTCGTTTCCAGATGGGCAGTGCCGGGCTAGAAATAATCCTATGGGGGCAAAGTGAAATTTTGCCGCGTTTTCCATCGTTTTTTTTAAAAAAACGAAACAACACGACCGGCCAACGCGACGGCCACAACATTGTCACGTATCACGTAGTGTACTTTTCTTATCATCTCTAGAGCCTGTCGTGGCATCGCTATTACTAACTCCAGTAAGAGAGAAGACCTGCCAATCTGATTTGAATCGCGGTTTTGAATTTTAAAGATGAAGGTAGGTTGTATGGGATAACATAAAAACGCGCTGGTATTGACATTTTGAACACGTTTAGGTCAATTTAAATTTAGTAGGCGATTTTAATTCCTTTTTTTAAGGAGTTTTATTTTTTATTTTTAGCTGTTTGCCACGCTCAAAATGTGCCACCCAGGGCGCTTGCCCCCCCTAGATCCGGCACTGTTGGCGGGGAGGGAGTAACACCCTCGACCCTTGTCAATGTATAGGTGCACAGTTCAAACGCAACAGTGTAGTTAATTGGGATAGAATTAAAACTCTACTCAACCTTCCGGATTACTTGGTCGAATTCAGGCACCGGGCCAAAATCGGGTTATAAGCAGTGTTTCTTTCAGGAAAAGTGTTTTTTTTTTTTTTGGGGGGGGGATAAAGAGAAGAGAGGACGTAATTCTAGTAGAACAATGAATGCACCCTTGGTTTTTACAAAATTTATTGTTTTTAATTGGGAGTGATTGACTCAGTCTGGGGGGCAATAACCCCCGGTCACCCATGTGAAAGAAACACTGGTCATAAGCATAGACTCAGTGATCCGGTCCAAAACTTGAGCTGGTGATCCGGTTCAGATCTGTTTCAAACATTCTCTTCCCTATCCTATTGCGGGATGAGGAATGGATGCCTAAAGGCCAAAATTTAATTCAAATTCATAGACTTTATTTATGTAATCGTTCCCTTTGTAATCTAAGACATGCGTTTCATTTATTTTTTTAAAAAAGAATACTACACGTGCTTATCATCCAAAAGCTTATCTCAATCTGAAGAGTATCTTATCTTTCTGCAGTGTTTTGCACACATATGTAAAATGTCACTGGTAACAATACAGAAGATAAAAATAACATTGTGCCGAGATTATGTTTTCGCTTTGCGATTCAAAACATTTATTCTGTAGTTAAGAGGCAGCGATCGATCTGAAAGTATATAACAAAATAGAGCGTGGCTGTAACAGTTTTCTGTTATAAACAGATGCAATCGCATACGTAGACAAATCCAGCGTTTCTTCCAGAGGGGTGACTGGGAAGGAGGGTTTACGCCCCCAAGACTGAGTCAATCACCTCCAAATTAAACACAGCAAATATTACAAGTTGCAACAGCAAGAGTTCATTCGTATTAGAATTAATTAACACACTTTCTCATCTCTTATCCCCTTTAAAGATCTACCCCAGTATAATAGTTTTCCTGAAAGAAACACTGGCCAAGTCAAATAGATCAAACTGTTTTTTTTTGCTTGTTATTGAATTAACATTTTTTTTTCAGATACTGATTTTTTTTACACATTGTTTATTCATATTTAATCAGTTTTTTCCCCATCGCATTGACAGTTTGTTGTTTTCCTGCTTCGTAGAAAGTAGCAGAACATGTGTGAAGCAAACGAACCTTTCCACCTTTCCTTTGTTTGCCAATCGTTGTCCTCCCAATCCCTCTTTTAGTATCCAAAGCAGACTGTAATCATATGGCGATAAATCAGGACTGTATGGTGGATGATTCAAGGAGCTCAGTGCATTTCAGTTGGTCTTATTCACCATGAACTTGATTATAATGCGTTGGGCAACGAAACTATATCACTCATGGTGCTAGCTGCTTGGCAAATTAGCGTGAACTGATGACTCAGGTTTACCTTTGCTCGGGTTAGTTCGGGTCACCAAAAATGAACCGGTTGTAGCTCTGCTACCAAGGATAATGCAACCCAAAACGGCGGTAGATTACCGATGGAGACTAAATATAGACGTTCGTCATGGTAAATAGATCTATAGGTTGGCTGTCGCGATATTGTCTCACATAGCAGAGACGTGCGTGTGGTAGACTTCTCTTTTATTTTCATTTTTTTTATTATAATTCCGTGTTGACATACCATATGAGAGATGTGAAGGATATCCTCGTCAAAAACTTAAGATATCCCGTTGGAATATTCTCTATCAGCTCCACTAGACGTCTTAAAATGACATGGTTGTAAGAAATCGGAGGTCTTCTGAACATCCCACCTATAGTCCTATTCCTATGTGAAAAACTTCTTATGGACGTCATTTTGCGCTCTGAGGTGACAGTCCGCACATTAATAGGTACATGGCAGGTTGAACGGATTCGACTTCTGGTTACCTTTATTATCCTGATCAGTGCTCGAAGTGGGTTAGAAAAAGTAAGGGAACGGTTGCACCCAGTGGCTGCGAATGACTCATTTAAATATGACCACCCAGGCACGTGTCTAGAAATAAATTTTGGGAGGGTACCACGGGTTTCCGAGGAGGAGTCCAAGGTGCGTCTAGGTATGAATTTATCGTCATCATCATTTTCAGCCGTTTTCTATCAACTGCTGGGTGAAGGCCTCCCCCTTTTCTTTCCACATATCTCGGTCTGATGCTATTCTCATCCATGTAGCTCTTGAAAAACGATTGATTTCATCTACCATTTGGACGTCGTCTAGGCCGTTTCTTTTCTCTAGGAATTAGTTGAATTTATTTTAAGGCCATTTGGCAACTTTGGCTCAGGCCGTATGGATGATGATTTAGTGGAATGAAGAAAGTGGGAGGAAACGGGAGCACCCAGAGAAAACCCACGCACACGGTGTTTGTTCATCACAAAGCCCACATGGCATGAGCAGGGATCGATCCAACGACCCCTAACACTAGAGGCGCTCTACCAACTGAGCCACCGTGGCCCCCTTTTCTCTAGGAATCCAATGTAGTACATTTGTTGTCCAGCTTCCATCTATCTCCGTGACCCATCTCCACTTCATCTTCTTCGCAGTCTTGATTACATCCTCTACCTTTGTTTGTACGCGAATCCATTAATTTGTCTTCCTGTCCCTCCTAGTTATTCCTAGCATGCATCTCTCCATTGCTCTTTGTGTGACTCTTAATCTTTGAGTTGTTTGCGCATTCAATGTCCAAGTTTCACAGCTGTACATCATCACAGGTAAGACACTGATTATAAACTTTCCGCTTCAGACACATTGGTGGGTTGTTTTTGAAATAAAGTGTAGTCTTCCAAACGAACTCCATTCACATCATATGCATATGGAATATATGTAATTACGCCTAAAGTTATACTAATTGTGCATAGAACTCTGAGTTTTGGGGGACTTGATCCCCCGGGCCCATTCGCTAAATGTGTCCCTGAATATGACTCAATAATAAAAAGGTTAGGGAACGCTAATTTCATAATATTAAAAAGTAATTAAACAATGTTTCTCAGCGATCCACCAACTTTGAGCTCTGATCCTCAGAACATCATCAATCTGGTAAATGTTAGGACTGTGCCTATCATGGCGTTCATTCTGTTCGACAACATCCTAGTCTTTTTGCCTAGAGGCACTGTTTCTCTCAGGCATGCTTTCAGGGGGTTTCATTCAACTGCACGCCCAGAAGAATTAGTCTCAACACTTGGCTATTTACTCATACGTTTTGAGATTAACTAAGGAAGTACGACATATTGTTAAGTAATATTATTGTTATTGTATATTTTAGTACATTAGGGTTAATATACATATTATTTATAATTTTCGTGAGCCCCCCCCCCCGCGGAACGAAATCTTCTGAAAGAAACACTGCCTAGAGGTTGTGCTTGTTGAATGACAGTATTTCTGGCATTTGAATTTTTTGTGTCCTTTTGGCATCTTTGGCTCAGGCCGAGATGAGATAGATGACGGTTTCGATGGTATCGGACAGTGACTGCATCACAACATTCGTTTGGTGGAACTGAGGAAAACCTCAATCGTGATGGTCGGTTGCGGGGTTCGAACCAGGAGTTCTGTTTTTGTTTATGCCTGGCGAAATAGAACGACATCTGAAGTTTGAACACTCGCACATTGTTATTTAGCTATTTTTTTTTTCAAACGTAACAGAAAACAACTACATGTATAATGAAAAAGATGGACAGGAATAGATCAAAATTTTAATTGACTTTTGATTGCTTCAGACGTTTCGATGCATAGAAAATATTTCTGCCCCAAAGCATTTAATTGTTGTCAATTCCCAGCGTACACCCCTTCCATCACCAAACATGGTCAATGCCGTGACGTCATTGCTCTCTAGTACAAAATCTGATGCAATTCCCCTCCGTCACATACCATCCGCGTAGAAATATAGTTCCATGGAAATATGTAAAATTTGATAAAGATATAAGTAAAAGTATTTTATTTTTGCGATTAATACTCTGATTCTTAATAAAAGAATGTTACTTTACGAATCAAAACTTCTAGACGAGTGAATTTTGTAATAGTAAAAAAAATACCGCGGGGTCACGACGAAATTCCGCCGATGCACAATTCCACGAATCCGATCATTGCTTACCCATGAAACGAGAAAGGTGGATCATAGAAATTGCAACTCGGCAAATATTGCGGTGAAAATGGGGTACTAGTGTAAAAAAAAAACCGCACACGCAAGTGTGCAAGGAAATCTTTGCACTATGAGGTAAGAACAATAGTTTTTTATGTCTTATAACTAATTTCTAACCTTTTTTTTTCTAGTGTTAGCAGGAAGTTAGTAGATGACCGACATAATTTGAAATTATAGATGATTGGCATTTTTGAAAATATAAAAAAGTAAAGTTTATTTGTGAACTGGTAAAAGTTTTTTTTTTCGGTGCGTGGAACAAACGTAGAACACTTTTGTTTTAGATTTGATAGCGACATTATTGAAAACTCTGTGTAAAGTATTTACAAAAAGTGTGTCAATATGGCATGGCGGGACCAGGAAATAATAGTAATTGAAAGGTAAACAAAACCAGATCATGGATGCATAGCCGTGCAATAAATGAACTTAAAAGTCATTCGCGCTTAAATAAGTAAAGAGAAATTTACTACAATTCTCTAACATGATGGTTTTAAAACGATGTAAGATTGCGAAGTAAGGCAGGTTCTTGGCATTAGTGCAAATCAACGAAACTAAAGAAGTGGAGAGTGGTGCAAATCAGTAACAATAAATAAGCTTGGAGAGTCACAAAGCGTAATTTGTAAAGAGCTGTCAATAATAAAATACGTTGTTGTATTTTTTGGGTTTACTTCTGGTAATTCCTCAGATCGTGCGCTAACAATATTTAGGTTAGGTTAACTAAGCTCTTTTTTTTTTTTTTTTTTTTTTTTGGCGAAGGTTGTAGCGTAACGGCAGTTTAATATAACTCAGATTTTACAAAATTTCTCCTAGATGCTGTGACCTAGCCTGACAAAACCCTAACCAAACTTCAAATTTAAGAGAACTGGAAGTGACTTTTATGTAATGTGTGTCGCGCGCACTTTCGAAATAGGATATTGACCAGAACTATAATGAACAAATCTCATTGACGGTAGTAAAAAGGATCCATACCACTATTTGGATAAAATGTACTTTAGGTCCGCCAGCTATTGAGCCATATGTACGCTCTATACTAATCATTCCTCTGAAAACAATTATAATTCTGTTGAGTTCACCAAACGCAAATATAGCTGCATTCGGAGTAATAATAATTGCATCATTTTGCTTAAATAATAATATAGTAAAAAGTCACCGACAAATAGACGAGAAGTGGAGAGGTAAAAAAAAAGTCAGGTTGGATTTTTTATTGTACGCGATACATATCCCCTGCAACACACACCATGTGCTCTATCTAGAGGCTGAAGCTGCTAAGTGGTCCGACGTACTGTCATACTTCTGTGACTGGAAATAGTTAAAGTTTTTAGAAGAACTAAAGTATACTTAACCCCATTATTTCACTGAACGATTCTTTAAACTGTTCCAGATTTTGTTTATGATAATAATAATAATAAAAACTACGCAAATTGAAGTAAAGCTTGGTAAGTTACTAATTTTAGAAACGCTCGTTATTGTTTTATTGTACCTACTTCTGTTATACATTTGGTGGTGGTGGTGGGGTATTGCATGATGTTACTTCCGTAAAATGCAGAATATTATGTAAGATCAAAAGGTAGTGATTTTAGTGCAAGGATGTGTGTGTTCTTGTACTAATATCGTATTTTTCTTTCTCCGCATGCGAAATATGGAAGGTAACATTTGAACTGCACAAAACATCGTAATAACAAGTAGTAGTTAATGTAGAGAAGGGTGTTACTTGACGATACGTTCAAAGTGGAACTAAGGCACCTTTTATACGCCATGTACTAGGGGGCAAACTGATTTTGCAGGCCTCAATGCAGGGTTTGTAAAGACCCAATCCACGTGGTCCCCGGCGAATTATTTCAGGCATTTGCGGGTTTCGGAGATAAAATGAGAATACACGTAAATGTAAAGGTTTGTGCAGACCTCTGTAGCTCAGTCGGTAGCGGTGTCACTACAATGAAATCCGGAGGTTTGGAGCGGGCCTGTTCTATATGGAGGTTACCTCCCTTCATCGTATGTGCACTGGATTCAAGCCGCGGTCTTCTACAGAGATAAAGATAATTAAAGTCCTGACATTTCGCCATTCACAGGTGAGACTGAGGAAAATGAAGGGAAACCCCATTCTGGATGGTCTCACTGATCTGCCTGAATAGGTTATCTTTAAAGGCCTTTTGAAAACTTTGGTTAAGGGCAAATGGATGGCGATGGGAGAATTGGTAAAAAGAAGCTGGGAGGAAACTGGGGAACCTGGAGAAAACCCACTCTCACGGTATTTGCCCATCACAAAGCAGGGTTGAAAAAAAAAAGTTTTGTTGTTTTAAACACGTTTTTTATAGACTGCATAAAAACGTTTTAAACATTTTGTTAAAATAAAAAAAGAAAAAAAATGGTAGGGGTTATGATAGGTACTCCACCTGCAGTAGCTTCTACAACGTTTTAATCGCGCTTCCGGTCTATTCATAAGCATGTACTAGAAATTGTAGATTCTGCTTTACCAAATTTGATGAAATTTGCTATTTAATCAAATTCAATGACAAAGCTATTTATTATAGGAAAGGTAAACTGCGCATGGGGTATGTGGAGGTAGCGATCCACATATTCTCGACCAACGGCATGAAGTGAGGTGGGGGGGGGGGGTCAGTCCCACGCTCGACTTCTTTTACCTCTCAAAGTGCCCCGAAATACCAAGGACACTCTGGTACTCAATTTGATAGGATGATGAGTATATCTCAGAGCGCCAGTCATGGGAACACTGAAGGAAATTTCTCCAGTATCCTGGCCAGGATTTGAATTACACTTCTTGAAATGTTCTCTCGGTCGGGCAACAAGACCTGCCATTTCCTTTTTACACAATCTACATTTGGCTTTTACGGTTATTTTCGGAAGGATTAACTTTAATATTCCGTCCTTAAAATAAGAAAATTGTTAAAAATTGAGAGTCTTATTTTAACTTAATTGAATGTGGGTGGCAGAAGGTGTATCCTAATTAGTATTAATTATTTGCGAAAAGGGTATTCATATTAAGAATATCGATTTGTGTTCATTGATGGTTTTCTAGGTATTATTTAACTGAATTCGTGATCAATCAATCAGCGTTTGTATTTATGTTTACTTACTGTTCTTTAGTTGATTGTAAACTTAGTCGCAATGCTTGACAATCACTCAACGAATTGTATGCGTTGTGAATGTAACGTTTCGCTGTATTCAAGCGGTAGTTTAAGCTATATGATGGTAGGTTATAAAACTGAAGTTATATGAAGTAGAAGAAATTGTGGAAAGTTAGGATGTACAAAGTAAAGTAGAAGTTTACAGAAAATGTACAATACAGTATAACCGCGTGAATCCGGAATAGCGTATAATCCGAACACCTCCGTACGAAAAATGATCGTGAAATTACATTTTTTGATCAAGGAAAAAAATAGATTTAAAGTACTGATTAAGCAATTGTAGCTATAAGAGGCTCACCTGACCGGCGATTTCTAGCCCGTGCCTCGTACTTGACTCTCACTCAAGGTCACTAACCTTGTGTCTTCGTCTTACCACTGCACTACAGTAGTGGCGACGCCCCATCACGGCTTATTACAATGCACTAAAGGATGATCTGGCACATTTGCTCCGTATTTTAAGCGATTTTTCGTATAATCAGAATTTCCCGCCCAAATTAGTTCGGATTCCCGGTATTATACTGTATTGTTACGAAGAAAACATGTTTGTGTTTTAAAAAAAACAATATTGATGTTGGTAAACCGATAATTATAGAGTACCAGTTTACCCAAAGAATCATACAAAATTCGAATGACTTCGAAGGGCACAACTCCAGACCGCAGAGGCACTAAGAAATCTTGTACTCATTACAAGAGATATTCGTGCCAAAAAAAGTACATTAGCATGACTAAGCGTAATTTGCATACGGAGGATACAAGAGAGACAAACACTCCAAACCCAGTATCTGATTTGTCGAGACCTCTACACACTGAAAACCACAAGAAAGAATGATCATGAATTTTATACAAAGTGAAATCAAGTATGAAAGGTCCAGCGGAAAATCTATGAGGGTCCATGGTAGTTTTGCAGAAAATGAAAAATAAAGTCATGACAATCATTACCTCTGTGACCTGTATCTTTCCGCGTGTTTACTGAAAGACTGTCATCGTTTTTCTTCTGTAAGCACATGGCATAGCAAACGTACAAGGCTAAGCTAACAATAGCATTACTATCTTCAAAGAAACGAAAAATTGAACCCTCATCATTTTTTTTTTCTTGGACTCTTCATTAGGAATCCTGTTAAATATCTAGGAAATAATTACTTCTTATTAAAAGTTTTTCTCCAATTTTTAATTAATTACGTAAAACAAATATTCGTTGAGCCCCATATACGTATTAAAAAACAGTATCAATTAAAAGAAATCTTCCAACATGATAATTTGTTAATAACTTACATAGCCTTAACATTTTCATCTAGTAACATTATCCATATATCATTTAGTACGTGGCAACCTTGATACGTTGAAAGATCAACAAGTCTTAGACTTAGGTCTTACTGTTTACGACTGATTCCATTTCAAATCGTCCAGGCGAGAGTAAAATAGTTCCCATCATACTCTCAGATTTCATTTCATATTTTTTACATGAGATCTATGTGCAAAATTATTAGACCCATTTTTTTTTCTTTTAAACCCCCCCCCCCCAAAAAAAAAAAAATACTTCGATTTATAGCCTTTCCAAATGGCCGGCCTCAGAACGAGTAGTTCGAAAAAGCAAACATTAGGTCAAATTTAAAAGTTTGTTATGGAGAAACCAATGTATTTAGTAGCATAAGCTGAATGGTAGGAAGAAACAAAGTAGTGTGCTTCAGTGGAAGGTAAAAATTCCCCTATTGCTCGAATAGGAATCGCGCAGTCTTGCCAATTTTTTAAGATTTTTTTCTAACTTTGGATAAAAAAAAATTCGGTACCCATGGGTCATATGACCATTTGATTCCACCATCGCAATCACCTCTATAAGGTCTCTTAAAACTATAAAGGATTTGCGTTTTTGATCATTACGTCTCAAGTTACTGCGTCATGAAAAGCTGAAAAATTGATTAAGTCGCCATGTTTGGTCGCCCTTTTCTCAAAAAACCCACCTTGTAAAAATCTGAATTTTTTTTACCATTATTCGAGAAGTGCCTGAACATCAATATCCTTTTTACCGTTTGTGCGGCCCGGACCCCTAACCTTCGCAATTAATAATTGAAATTTCAATTTTTGTACTTTTTTTTTTTCATTTCTCTTTTAACCATCTCGTTGTCTTTACATCTTTTTTTTTTTTTGTTAAAAGAAAATAAATATGCCTAGTGTTCATTAGTCTAAGGAAGAAGTAAAACATTAAAACTCATACCGAGCCGCCGTAGCTCAGTGGTAGAGCGTTGGCATAGCATTCGGGAGGTCGTGGGTTCGATTCCAGTAACCGAGCATCCTGACTTGTTTTTCGTAT
This sequence comes from Lepisma saccharinum, assembly GCA_022664845.1. Lineage (NCBI taxonomy): Eukaryota > Metazoa > Arthropoda > Insecta > Zygentoma > Lepismatidae > Lepisma > Lepisma saccharinum. The sequence goes on from JAGDQP010002933.1 coordinate 18,962, forward strand.
CACACCAGGCAACATAGGCCCTGGCCGACACCTTCCCGAATCCTGTCCCGGCCTGGGCCTTAGGTGCCTAAAGGCCATAAATAAAACTCAATTCAATTAAAACTCTTATTGATTGATCGTTAAGGAGCTCCACACTCTTAAGAAGTAAAAATAAGTAAAGATCCCAGCGCATAATTAAAGTTAGCGGTGCAGGTAAATCACGTTTTGGAAGCTATGTCCATTTATATCCAGTATGCATATTAGAATTTAAGACAACGTTCCCTGAATAGTGTTCATAACGTTCCTCCGCATAATCTATCCTTGTTTCATTGACTATTTCTTTTTTTCACAGGTCCAACATGGCGTCGTTTTTTTCCCTTTCTGTCGCATCGTCGACACAAAGTTATTATTCTTCGATAGTTTACAACAAATACGACCAATTTGGTGGTTTTCTTGTTATTGTGAACGAACAAAAGGTCAAGCAGGATGGAAATCTATGTTCCGTTCTCCTGGAAGGAGGAGCACGACCCACTGGGTGTGCCCTCTCCTACATCTGAATCATGGCTGTTCGATGACGTAGCTCAGCAAGTGCCATTGGAGCATCAATTGATAGAGTTGGATGGATCAATCAAGAAAGAGCCTGTGTCACGCGGGGAAGTAGCTAAAAAGCTACTAAATGATCTGGATGAATGGATTAAGAAGGAAGGTGAGTGCTTAGCAGTATCACAATGAGGTATGCATTTCTAACAAGGTAACCTTACTTGGGTTTGAACACATTTTCATGAAGTTTGTTTCACAAAATTATCTAACCGTCACTGCCTGTAAAACAGCCCTGTGTAAAACCAGTAGGGACCTGACTGACGATCACAGCATGAACTCTTGAGCGAAACATTGCTTAAATATATCAAAGACGACTACTTTTCATCCTTGTAAGCTTGTGTTAGTAGGCAAAACTCCCTTTTTTCTGTATTAGTTTTTTCCATGCTTTTATTCATTTGCTCTGTCTGTTCGGTTCAAATAATGGAATGAATTTTTCACCCACTTCTGCTTTCCATTATTAAGTCGACGTGAAACTGTACGCTTGTGTGTGCTCAAAGATTATTACAACCTCATTTTGCAAAATTTCGTATCTCTACAAACGGCTGACAGCTCCGCAACCCACCTTGATTTCATTGGTTCTGGCGTTGTCTACTTTACAAGGAAACCCTCCAATTTATAGTCTTTAATAGGAAGTTGTATCAGCAATTAATTACAAAACGTTAAACAGTATAGGGGGAGGGTATTATCGTTCTTATCTTCCTCCATTTCTACTTTCTTTGAAGGGAAAGGGAAAAGATGTGGGAAGGAGGGCCGGATAGGGTAGGGGCAAAGAGGGGAAAACAGTCTATGCCGACTGACTGGGAGGAAGGAGGCGCCTCTGTTCGGGAATCCAGTGTAGGGGAGAGAATGGCAGCATCTCTCTCTCTGTGGAAAATAGAAAGAGAGAGAGAGTATATGAGCATGAGGTGGCCAGAGTAAAGGTTCCATTTTTCCTTTAGTCAGAGAGAGAGAGAAAGAGAGAAATAGACACCTTCCCCTACCCCTACCCTATTCCGGCCTATAACCTAAACACCACGCTCTTATCTACAATGTAGAAATGTTGATTTTTTTTATTTTTTTTTTCAATAATTTGTAACTTTTCGATATTAACATGGGCATAATAATATTCTAAGAGTCTCATAATAGTGTACGTGTACCTTCAATCTTCGGACACTTCGGTCAGTATAAGATTTAAATGATATAACAGACGTACATTTACTTAACGTAACGAAAATTTTAAGAAGATCGTAATGACAGAATTTTTGTAATTAAACCACTGTGCTGTTTACAGTCAGTAATGTGCTTCAAAATGCGAACCTGTGTTGCTTAATGAGTTGTTTTACTACGAGTCTCAAACATTATGAGAATTTTAAAATGTTATCCAGATTATCTCTTTCGATTCGAACGCATTTATCATTGATGACTGTGACAATGTTGCTGCCATAAACTGTACTGTTGCTTTGTGCTTTCAAAATTTCAGTATTGAATCATATCTGGGACTTTGCACACAAATTATTCAAGTTATAATGAATCTCAGATCAAAGTAAACCAACCATTCTATTAATTGTAAAATCAATCTGCGTTCAAAGTATTGCAGAAAAGTCACAGGTAAATTCTGGTTATTGAAGAGGCCACTGATGGCCAGAAGGTGATTTTATACGAGCAAGGCTGTGGTGTCGGGGACATTAAGCGAAGTTCTGCTTGCCTTCATTGAAATTGTCTTGAAACCCAAGTAATTCTCTTGTAAAAGTGGTCTAATTATGGTAAGTAATAGTCTGCATCAGCGTTTCTCAACATTTTTCATGCCGCCACGACCCCCCAAAAAGGACATTTGTCTTTTATAATCTCGTTTCCCTTTGTGTATGTTGAAGTTTTCAAGAGGCTATGTAATACACATACTCCTCACGACCCCCCATGTTGAGAAACCCTGGTGTACATTAACAGTATGAAATATAACATGTATACATCTATCTTCTTCCAACTGTTTTTCGGCATAAGCCACGAAGTACCTTCTGCGAAACGTAATTGTAGGTACCCACTGGCGGTGATGATAGTAAAAGCATAGACCTCATAATAGATAGACTTATCACGCTTCCCCATTTCTGGCTGCGCTAAAAAAGCCATCCGCTAGGTAGCTCTGCTATAGACCTCACAGTAGAATATGACGTCTATGGCAGAGCTGCGTAGCGGATGGATTCAATCCATCAGTTTTAGCGCAACCAGAAATGGGGAAGCGTGATAAGTCTATCTATTATGAGGTCTATGGTAAAAGTAAAGGGTAAATATAAACTGTAATTCAACATGGAGATGTTTTGCGTTTCTTATTCGCAAGAGCGTAATTTCGCTTTTGTTTGCTATGAATTTCATGCTCTTCTGTTTGGTTGATTGAATTGTTATTAACGTCCTAAAGAGGTGGCTTCTAAGGCTATTCAGAAATAGTCTTTTTACTCCCTTTATCTACAAACGTTTTGGTGGGTCTCGCCCGTTAATTTACACCGATGGTTTTCTTTCATGCTAAGAACTAGACTGTGAGACTGACGTCTCTGATCGAGTTCAAAACGCACGCGCGCCATCTGCCCGCCAGGAACAGTACTTACGAAAGCAGTGTATGAAAAGAACATGACGATACGTTGCAGTGAACGGCGGTTGTGAAAGACCAATTTTATTGCACTCTCTCACAGCTGTGGCGGCGGCGTCTGGTCAATCTGCGTGCCGAAAATGCGTAGAAAAGAATTCACTCAAAGTACCAAGATAAAATACAGGACGGTGCACTGTCTTGATACCGGGCAAAGAACTGGTGTGATTTCAGGTAGCTAAATCTCATGATCGGTGGCCTTGGCGCGCCAATTTTGCATACTTTTTACACCCTGTCACCAAGTCGTTTAGGACGTTAATATCAATTCAAACAATGATCTCACCATTGTTCCATTCTGTAGTCTACGCTTCCGACAAGGTCTTGCTGTTCTGTGACAGTCTCGAGTTGTGTGAAACTAATACAAAACTAACAGAACTCTTCAAAAACCTTAGTAATAATAATAATAATTAAAAAAAAAAAACCTTCGTACCGGAACTATTAATGTAAACATATTTATCCTTTCTTTCCACGTTGAACATCATGAGGTTAAAGTGTAGCATTTATTAGCGAATTTATTCTCCCCCCCCAAAAAAAATAAAAAATAATAATGGAGGTTTGTAGATGTAAGTATGCTATGATATGGTTGCCTCCTTGCGTAGTCATCTCCTTACAGGGTGTCCACCATTCGGGAATTTTCTTTCTTAATCTTGTAGCCCAGGAAATTTTAGTTTGACCCAGAAAAAGTTGACATAAGCAAAAGACTTGACAGATACGTTCTTTATTAGACCCTTCTATTTAATATAGCAAAAGTTCCCTAAAATCCAAGCTCTGCTACGGCCGCCATTTTTCGTTTTTTAAATTATAACTCTTTAATCATGTGAGTTAGAAAAGGTTTTTCAAATAAAAAATGTAGCTTAGATTATAAGGACCATAAAAGGTTATGTCCACATTTCGTGAAAAATTAGTACTTTCCGAATTATAGTCTTATTTCAATTACACCACCACTATATCGTAGGTAAAATCAGTTTCAACTGACGATGCTGTTCATATTGAAGTGAAAAGAGAAAGTTTTTGTTTCTTTTAATTTGTTTTTTGAGAATTATATAATAGTACTTATTTCCTTCTTATTTATATGTTCTCTTTTTGTCTTGAGTAATAATTGAGACGCAATGGAAGACGAGGACAAATGTATGAATATGCAATAAAACCTTTGGTGAAAGGAGTAAACCAGTTCATGTAACTTAAGGACTACAGAAAATTATCAATTCTCGTATTAAAGAAGATAGATGGGAACATGAGCTGTTAGGTGGGAGAATTTCGGTTAGTTATTGTCCAAAAATTGAACAGAAAGGATTACAGTCCTTCCAATATATGAGCACAGGGGTGCAGAAAATGTTTGGGACCCTGAAATTTTCCCCGATCCTACTGTTATGTCCTAAAAAATTTCCGACATATATCTTTACATTAAAATTTACCAGCTGGGCATAAGGCAAATAAATAATCATCAAGTAAGTGAACAATGCGTAACACAAATTTAACAAAAAAAAGTAAGATAAATAAGCTACAAATTAACAAATTCCACAAAAATAGCTTGGCTACTCACTCTAATCGGAAGCAAAGCACGCAACGCAAGCTTCCAAGGAAAGGAGCCCTAACGTTGTGATAATTAGATACAGAATATTACTTGTCATTGAGATCAGAACAGGTGGCACCGTCGCTTGATCCCGGGACGACCTAATTACAAGCCAAACACACTATCGAATTATCTACCTTGCTACACTGTGTTACTATCAATGTAATTATGTATTTCAGTGAAAATTCCATTAAATTGTTTGATGGTACGGCAATGCCATGCAGTGATCGATTTGTAATAAATTACGAAGGGGAGGGGATCCTAAAACTAGTGGTTGCTGGTAAGTTTCAACCTACTACCTGTTTGGGTAGAAATACATAGATTTTATCCCTGGTTGGGGTGATATTCGGAATCAGCAACCGAGAATGTAATCCCCACGTACCAGGGAAAACCCCGTGCATCCCCCTCGGCAAATCGAACACGGTTTAAGTTCCGAAGAGGGGTGATCTAAAAGAAAATTTACAGAAGAAATGATGCGGTCAAAATGATATGGCGTTCGTGAATATTGTAAAGATGCAAGTAGTGCCGTCTCGTATTGATGTACAATAAAGCAGAAAAGGCGGTGAAGAAGATGGAACTTTTGCAGTAGCAGAAGGTAACTTAATTTAGAGCGGGAATTAGGGTTAAAGTTTACTTTATCTACTCCAAACGTCCACTACCCTATCGATCAATATTACACGCTCTACACCACTCGTTTTCAAAAACTATTTATCACTGACACCTCCATACTCACAACCCGAAATGGAGGTATACAAAAAATGGTACAACCACACGACAATAATTAATTCATAAGATAGGCACTCCAGTTGATTCGGAGACAGATATAGTGGCACGCGGAGGAATACTAATGGCGTCACACTGATCTGGCATTTTTTTTTAGCTTTTTCATTCTTTGACTGTTTTTAAGTCAAGCTACAGCGAGTTAGGTTAGAAAGGTCAGGTTCGATTATTTTTTTTATATACGCAGTTTATCGTACAGCCACCTGTGATGTATCGTATCCTGGCCTGCGCTGTGCTATCAGCTGTCATTGTAACACCTGATAATTCGCTGTAGTCTATTATTTGGCTTAGCCAATGACGAAGAAATTCTGTAAATCGCTTATGCATCGCCGTTGTTGTTGTTATGTTATCTAAGATTTTTTAGCTTCCGGGAAATTAATTGACGCCTTAAATATTTTTTGTTTGTTGGCTCAAATTTCCCCCGAGCCTGGCTCGCCGGATTGGACATATTCTGCACCCCTGTATGAGAATTCCTTACGGGAAAGTGTAGACGAAGATTGTACCGAAAGATCAAATTTCTGGGTTCATGATCTGAGTTAGTTTTTACTCGAGGAATGGCACAGAAAAATAACACGAAATATAAAAGTGAAAGCTATCGAATTGTGGAAACTTGATATTCTTGTTCAAGATACTTGCCATAGTTTATGGCTTCACCTCATACCTTACACCTGGAATTATTGAAAGAGGAGGGAGGACGAGAGCTTTGCCAAAATCACTTCAGATTTTAAATATCAGACCTGTTACTGTTGGGAAAAGTGGTCGAAAAGGTGACAGCGTATATAGAAAGGAGGCCATTATTAGCCTTGGTTATCCCTTCAATGTGCAGATACAAGGTTTTCATCTCTCTGCTACTGCATGTTCCTGTCTGTGTGTACTTGTATACCAAGTTTGGATCTTGAGAACTCATTGACCTCCATTGAATGCAATTTGTTCTCCATATCAAGAGACTGTTAATTAACACAGACTGCCTTTCTGAATTAGAGTAGGATTTCTAAAATGAAAATTGTAGCTTAATAATGTAAGGAGCATAAAAGGTGATGTATAAATTTTGTGAAAAAACTCAAACTTCTCCACTTACTTCCGCGGTTCTTTGAAATAGTTTATGAACTCAGTTGGTCATCATCACTTATTCTACAATATTCATTATTGCAGTCCGCCTGGATTCCTTCAAAATAGTGTTTTGTATATATATATATTGCCAGTTGTTGAAACTGTGATTTACTTAGTGTCACGGCCGTATAATGTTAATGTGTCTATAACTCAAAAACTATTGATTTTTCCACAAAATTTGTACATAACTTTTAACCTTTTATGTTGCTTATATTATAAACTACAATTTTTATTTGAAACGTTTTTGACTATCTTGCTCGGTTAAAGAGTTATGATCGTGAAAAGTAGCTGTCATATTCCAAAACTATTTTAATGTGGCTATAAATTCGAAATGTTTCACAAACTTTATACATAACTTTCCTGGTTCGTTACGCTATAAATTTTAATTTTTATTTGGTAAGTTTTTCTGTAACTTATACGATTAAAGCGTTATAATCGTGAAAAGTGTTCAATGGCCACCATTTTCCAAGGGGTCTAAGGAACATATCTGCTAAGTCCCTTGCTTGTGTGATTTTTTTTTTTTTTTTTCGGGTAGAGAACCCTTTTTCCACCTAAAATTCTTGGGGTATTGTGGCAATACTGCTACAGACGCATGTACTACAAAAGTCGAGACATTTAGGATGTAGGTAACCCACTCAGTTTCACATTTCACATCCTGTTTGGCAATTTGACGTTGAAGTACGTGGAAGATACGCATTTTTGCGTATTTGTTTGTTTCAGCATATGTCAAGCCTTTATTCTGGTATACTCACTAAACACAGGGTTTCACAATTTTTACAACAGGAATTAGTACAATCTTGAAATTCTGAACCCATTGCACGGTTCTTTTTCTCGGACCTTGTCGCAGGGTTTGAGTATCCATTAGGCTTAGTAAGATTATATTTAGGGACTGAGAATGGTGTCCTGTAAACCTTCTTAGTTTTTCCAGATAATTAGAAAAGTCCAATCTGAACCATTGATAATATAATAATAATAAGGAACGTAGACACAGTATTTTACTTGATCTGATGAAGTTTCTTCATCTTGTACGTTTGGAGCCAGATGCTCCTGGCTAAATAACAGGCGATACACAATAAAAACAATCAGTCCATGTAACCTTTTCATCAGTATGTATTTTGCAGGAAATATGGGGACTGTCCATGTGATAGAGGATGGAGGAAGCGCCAGATGCTGTTAAATGGAAATGCATCCGTCTCAGAACAAAACAGAGGAACTTAAATACAAGACATTTTGTATGTGTAAAACTAGGCAAGGTAAGGCTGTTGAAAAGGGGGACGTGACATGAAGACTGAGAGAAGGTGTAATTGAAGGTGTGAAAAGAAATGGGAATGCAGTATTTGAAAGGATGCAAGTGTCAAAGGGGTAATTAAAATACTGGTTGATGTGTTTTATTTAAATAAAGGTAACGAAACTTTATTTAACAGTCCCTGATTGTGGTGCAAGAATGGTTGCTTTTTATGTATATAGAAACTTCCATATTCTATTCTATTTGTATCTGCGATGCTGAGAGATGAGTTTTTTTTTCTTTTTTTTTTAATGAGAAAGACCTGAAACGGGAGTTTGTTTTTGCATTTCTGATGTGTTCGATAACCCTGGTCTTGAGGTGTCTTTGGACATGCCAACATACTTCACTCCACATTAGCATGTAATTTGACACACTCCACTGTCAGCATCTCTAGGAATAAAATAACTTTTATATTTAGTATACTTTCCTCTAATGTCTTAAGTTTCGGCCTGAGCCTTAGATGCCTGAAGGCCATAAATAAAATTCAAATTCTAATGTCCTGATGGAATTATTACAGGACGTATATTGTTACCTTTATATATCCTTTGTAATCTAAAATTAATGGTTTGTTGCAAGGTCATCCCTATACAGGCATTGTTTGTCCAGTGCCTCTTTTATGAAAGTTTTATTGTAATGTTTTTGCGTAGATTTTGGGTACCAATCCAACATGGATGACTTGTAAAAAACATTCTTTTGTCCTAAGCGAGTGATAAAATGTATTTCGTCCTTTAAATCAGCGTATACTGTGCTAATGTTAAATGCCCACAAGAAGAAATTAGACCATATATTCAAGGGGTGTCCTGAATTTTGTGGTCTTCTAAAGTCGGTTTGCGACAAATCTGATTTGGAGTGTTTTTACTAAAGTGGTATATTTGCAAATCTTAATTTTTGTAATTCCTCCGTATTCATCTTCTGGAGTGAAGCTGTTTCTACGATGAACGTTATTGAGTTTTAATAATACGATAACTTCCAGGTAAGTTAAACTTGAGATTTTCAAATATATTCTCTCAGTAAACGATCTAAACTAGGATTTATCACATCACAACTCGACTTTAGAAGAACATTCCATACACTAAAACTCAGGACATCACTTGCAGATGCAATCTGTAACATACTGTCTATATCATACTTGCGAGCATTTAGCATTTGTTCGATACTTGCCGATTTATGGGACGAAATAGATTTTTATTATTCGCTTAGGGCAAAAGTATGTTTTTCACAAGTCAACCATGTTGACGGATTGGTACGGAAAGTCTAAACAGAAACATTGTAGTAAAACTTTTGATAAAAGAGGCACCGGACAAAGAAGAACCTGGATAGGTAGGTATCCTCTTGCACCAACCCATCACTGATAAGATTAAAAAGAATATATGAAGATAACAATATATCGGCACCTGGGAACCAGAAGGTATTATGTCCACTTTTTGGCAAAATGGAGTTAACACTGCAGTCAAAGACTTTGTGCTGAAGGGCATCAACTCCAAAAATAATACATCGCAAAACGACCTACAAGTGGTTAGAAATGAAATGAATTTATACAGACTGTAAACGGAACTTCAAACTTTAAAACTCGTTTTTATCAAAAATAGCAAAAGTGGACATATTATATCCTGGTTCCGAGGTGACGATATGTCCTGCAATAATTCCACCAAATACATTACAGAAAACCATCACTCAATGTAGAAAAGCTACTTCGCTCCTAGAGATGCTGGTGGCAATGGGGAATATCAAATTACATGCCAGTGTGATGAAAAAAAGTATGTTATTATGACCTACTTAGACCGTCTCTCTGTAGAAAAGAGAAACCTAAGACCGAACACGTCAGAGATTCAAAACGTGAAACTCCTGTTTCATGTCCTCTGCACGTACAAATATCGTCTCACAGCACTGAAAAGAAAAGAATGGTGTGTGAAAGTTTCTGTATAAATAAACTTATTATTATTATTAAAAAAACACCTTACACCAGGATCAGGGTTTGTTAAGTAAGGTTTGGTTACCTTTATTTAAATAAAACACACCGACCAGTATTTCTTTTTTCTTTTGACATTTACATCTTTTTAAATACATTCCATTTACACACTTCTTTTCATACCTTCGTTACGTCTCTCAGTATCTTATCTTTTATGTCATTATCCTTTTTTCAATAACCTAACCTCTCTTTTATTTTACACATACAAAGTGCTTTGTATTTAAGTTCTTTTGTTTTCGTTCTGAAATGAGTGTTCCTCGATCCTTCTCTTGTGGATGTCCGTCATTTTTACCTGTAAGATTTTACTGTTGACAAAGCTACACGGAGTACTTAACACAAATGTCCTTTTACTTAAACTGTATTTCCGTATCTTTTTAACTAACTGATGAAGCGTACGTGTAGTTACACGAAAATACTTTTGGAAATTTTAGTGTTGTGTATTTGTACGTTGTTTAGCGAAGATGGAGAGAAAGAGAGAGAGAGAAGGTGAATACTGTTACCGAAACGTAAGCGAATCATGTTTTCCTCGTTACGAAACCAATCATTTTACTTCATCAGGTGCGTTAAAAGGTAAAGGTAGAAACTTGCATGTAAGCTACCATTAACAGGAGTCACAGGGAGGTAAAAGTAAGACTGATAAGGCCTTTGAGTTTACCGGTAAGCCTGCTTATGGTAGTTTTAAACGATAAAATCATGTGAAATATGAGTACGTTTTATCAACATGTAGTTTTTTTTTTGTTTTTTTTAAAAATTATTTAGAAGTTCTAGACAGTGACAGGGATTTCTTACTTTTTGTCTTCTGCATGGAGAAATAAATAAACGATATAATACTTTTGATCTCAAACAAAAATCAAAACTTCACGGCCCGATGTTAAAAACCAATTTTTTAATTAACTATCGTATTAAATACACACATCTAACGTACAGCACAACGTATCTACTATGTCTGTAGCAATTAAGTGTACTGTTAGCAGTTTTTTTGAGAACGTTATATTTCCTTTTCCTTTATTTATGTACATATTGATGACGTTTTTCCGGTCAAAAACGATAGAACGAACAACACAATGTAAGTAAGTGTGCGTGGTTACTTTGTCACCGACCTGCACTGTACTCTTCGGACATGTTCAGATGTGACGACACATACACCTATTTACTACATTGTGTTGTTTTATCGTTTTTGCCCGTGTGTTCGCTAGTCAGAAAGTTCGGCCGAAGCCGAGTGCAATGTTGATCATAGGTAAGTCAAGTAAAAGTCCATGTAAGATTGTGTTCAAGTGAAATAAAGAAAATCCGAATTTTAGAATCTGAAACTGGTGTATTATCGGAAATCGGGCGTATGAAACAATGTGGCCACGAGCGAGTAGCGGAATGGTTATTTACGACTCGTGAATTGTTCTGGATATATTTCTTAAAAAGAGTTTTCACTTTTGTAGTTTGTTACATATACAATTTTCATAATTGCAAGTTGGCTCGTTTGAATTCCAACAGGGAACCGAATAGATATTCCTTGCAAGAAGATGCCTAAAGTTTAGCAGTCCAATTTCGTATGTGAATTCAAATATCAGTCTCCTTATTTCTCTTTGGTGAATCCAACATGTTCAGAACGTGCTGTTGTTTTTTTTTTAAACGTTGTTTTAAATCGGACGCTAAGGGCATACAAAGCTAACGTCTATAAGTACAAATGTAGGTCAGTGAAAGAAATAGTTGAACTATTTTATTGTTGATGTGCTAAAGCTGGAAAATGGGCAGCGCAAATACATCCAATACACAGGATACTTGGATAAATGAACGGACGATCCCGTACGAAAATTTTCAATACATGACCTTTTGCTATTGAAAGGTTAAGCTGATCATTTGAACTAGAATCCCGATAATTTAGGGCCTTCCCAAAATCCGTAAACAGAATATACAGTTCCGACTCTATATTTCCGGACAGCTTATTCTATAACAAAATCCAAATCTTACTAGTCAGATTTAAATTTAGTCACCAATTGTCTGGACGTAGAACAATTTTATGCTCTTGTTATTGCCAGGTGAATTAGCATATTACAACACAAATTTGGCTCTTGGCGAAGGGGGCTATTTTAACTTGTGCTTTAGACTGAAGTCCTGTGTGCAGATGTCCCTTTTTAAATTAAGCGACAAGTATTCGTTAATACGGAAGGGTGGATAGGCAAACATATTTGTGAATTATTTGTATTGAGTACCCGGATGAATGAATTAAGGTCAATGTCAAGCCAAGATCTCTGACAAGAGATGGCAGCACCATCTCCGTATATGTCTAATATATTTTTATCGATGCACGAAATTTCAATGCTGCGCCTACAAATTCAAGCCTAGAGAGTTCAAACTTTCAGGGAAGAAAGTTCATAACCAATTCAAGAGTTCTATCTGTGCCGATTTTTCATTTTCTTGTTCATTGTTGAAATCGCGTCATTGTTGTTGTGCTTATAACAATGAACCCTCTAAGTTTGAATTTGTAAGAGCAGCATTGAAATTTCATGCAACGATAAAAATACATCAGACATATATGGAAGATAGTGCTGGCATCTCTTGTAGGAGATCTTGGCTTGACAGGAGTCAAGCCCTTAAAGACAGGAGTCCGTTCTTGCTTTAGGACAGTTAAGAAAAACTAACTGACACACTGAACATGGTGCAAGGCATGTAGAAATGTTAGGCTCATACGTGATTTTCATAGTTGGCTGTCTAATCTGTGTTAGTAGAATAAAAAAAAATATCTTATCTAAGGAATCGTACACTACAAAAACTTCCGTAACTTTTTCAGCACATGAGTAAAATTCAATTTTGGGAGAAAAAGTATAATTCTGTAAGTAGTGTGTAAATGACAATTTTCGGAGTTGAGTGAAGTATGAATAATACATCATCGGCATATCTTGTGAACCTAACAAATTACGCCCAGGTTTAAAAAAAACAAACAATATAGTTTTTAGATAGTCCTTTGTGATATTTGCCAAAATCGGAGATAGTGGATTTCCCATCACTAGACCTTCTTTTTGGGTGTAACATTTACCTTCGAACTGAAATAGTAATGCTAATGCATAGAGTTAAGTTTCAATAATTCTTCGATCGATAGTGGTAAACTTAGTTTTCGAGAGGGATGCCCTTGTAGTACATGCGAATGGAATTGTATAGATCTACGTCAATGGAAGGGTTTTCTAATCTTCTGTCTGCTAGAACACACTTGTATTTTGACAGCATGACTATTATTATTCACTGACCATTTAAACTTGATGATTTTGACTGCTGAAAACTTTTGCTAATAAGTATGTTGCATGTTGAAGCTAAGAGATAATAGGTCGCAGTGAAAATTCCTACTTATGAACCTCGTATTATGGGGAACGAGGAATCTAATACAATCGGCTGTTTCTTATCAGTGTCTTTTTAGAACTGAACTTTGTATTGTTTTTTTCAGTTGTCTCTGTATATAATTAAGTCTGTTTAATTATTTCTTCCGTAATTTGATATTTAAACAATAAAACTTTTTCACTAAGATCCTTTGGATATGAAAACAAACATTGTCCTCCCTTATTACTCCTAATACACCAACATGAGTTTCCTTGACCAGTTTACGAAGGCACTTCTTTTTGTCAAAATTGATGTCTTTTTATAGTAAAGTCATATTTTAAGCCCAAATCTTTCCATCAGTAAAAAAAAAAAATCTTAAAAGCATTGGATTTGGTATATAGACAGTACTTGGCCACCCTAGTAACATATGAAAAATCTTCAAAAATCAAAGTTGTGGAACGGCCGTCATCCTAGAGAATGGAGGCGAAAATTAAGATTTTTCACTTTTCGCGGAAACTAAGTTCGTTCAACATAACATTATGATATATTTTATTTTATTTTATTTATTTATTTATTTTTTTTTTTTTTCATTTGCCCAATCCCCATTTCCTCACACTAATGCTCTATTCAAGTTTTTAACTGCAACATTTTCTGCACAGAAAATTGAGACTTTTGTGTCAGACAGTGAAAAGGTGTTAAGAAATTAAATATCCCTAAAGAATATAATGACTTCAAAAGCAGGAGAAACCATAGCGTCAGACATTTTAGCTGCCTGCAAAGAAGCAGAAGAAGCTAGTAGGACAATATATGAAAATAGTTATCCTCATTATTTATTTTATTAGAACTGAAAGGGCAGGAGACTTCACACACCATGGGAATACATTAATCTGTATGTTACTTGTATGCAAATTGTTCTCATTTGAAAAGTTCAATGCTTAACAAACTGATTTAAAATATTATTATTATTTTTTTTAGATGTGCCGCATAGTTTTTGGGAATAGTCGACTTTTTTTTTTATATCTTACTTGGGTGACCAAGTACTTTCTATATGCCAAATTCCATGCTTTTAGGAATATTTTTTAACTGGTGAAAAGATTTTGGCTTATTATTATTATTTTTTTGTTTTTTCGTTTGATGGCATATCTTTTCTATATCTGAAAAAGGACTAGTGAGTTTTGGTTCCTGCTCTTCAATTCTAGCAACTGAACCTTTTTTTTTTCATCTATAAAAAATACGAAATATTTTGCAAAATTACTTACTAGATTAGGTATTCAACACGGAAATACACTGGTACTAAATACAGAGGAAAATATCCAGTACAAACACATTTAAAACATTATCAAGATTACACAGTCCGTGTATACATTTGATAGTAGATGTTTCAGCAAGGGTCTGCAAATGCTCAATGACGCACACATACACAGTGAAAAAATGGTCGTCTCTGCTAACAAAATAAAATTAATGCAAAGCTTTTCCAAATTTTAAAAATAGTGCAACTTCGATGTTTATGGATTTCATATGGAATGACCCAATTACATATTCAAACAATACATTCTTGCGTCCTTTCTGTCATTTCTGAAGGAATATGTTCGTTTTTTTTATTTTTTTAAATATTTTTTTTAAGGTGTATACAAGTTAGTTTGTTGTTGAAATGACTGTTTGCAGGATTATTGAACACCTATTTTTAAAATAGGTAAATTTAACTGCTACAAGGAAATTGAGTATAACAAAGTTGGTTAGGGTCCGTTTTCAAGATGGAAGTTTCATAAAGAAATGAAAACTAATACTGGTTACTCAGAAAAAAATAAATTTTTATAGGCATTCTTGGTACCTAGATTTTTTGACAAAAGTCATAACAGTAATCCCGTCAAAGGAATGCGGTACATGCTTTAATTTACCGTGAAGAACAGCAAACAAAAATTTTCCCAGAGCTCTGAAGCTCCTGGGGGGTAACAATTTCATGTTAGGGGTCTAACAGACTCCTTGAGCAAATACGATTCATTTTGTGTGTGTTTAGGAATGAAATATCAGTTCCAAAATACATTGTTTGGCATGACGAAGGGGCACTAGAAACACGCCAAGAAATGTACACATTTTCTACTGAGCAATCATACATCCAGTTTCTGATTTTTCTAAACATATCGCGAATACGTGTTTTGAAATTATCAGTACGTTTTATGCAGGACAGATATTTACATGAAACTTTCAACACATTCATCACCAGAAAACCGACACTAAATGAACATGAATATTTCAAATTTAAGAATTTGCCGTAGGTCCTAAACCGTTTCTGAATGTTAGTTTACCATCGTTAAAAGTTCAAAGAAAAAGGGATGAATTCTTTTCGGAGGACAATACTTCACAGTTACTTTTTTTTTCTGTTGTTATTCCTATTAGTTTTCCATTTTCCGTTAAGAAACTTCTTTCAGACTTCCTGTAGCTTCTGTACTTTTCGTTGAGTGTTTCTCGTGTTATTCTTAGTGTGTGTTGTACCACATTACTTGGCCACTATGTTAGTAATCTTCAGTTCTCTGCAGCGGCTTGGCCAGTTCTCATTACCATCTTCGTTTCCTTTTGTGATTATGCTTGTTACGGTTACAGCTCTCTATATATTTAGTAACATTTGTGTATAGGTTTTTTCGTACTTGCTGACTTATTCCCTACATTTTGTTGGATAATACATATGAGGATTTTTGTGTGTACAGTGTAGGTAGATTCCGCTGTTGAAACCAGGTGAAAAAAATTTAAAGGAATTTGTGTAGAGTGGTGGGTGCTTGTCGTTTTCATTAGTGCTGTGACTAACGTCTTCTGCACGTGGGTGAGGAATCTGATACCAGATGAACCTCTGATCTGTCAGTTCTCTGTTACATGTTACATCCCAGTCATTTTGTAACTTCAAAAGCTAGCAAGTTGAGTGACAAGTTGAATCGGTACTGTGAAGTCAGTGAAAGACGAGCCTTTTCACCGTTGCAGTTCTCTTCGAAGTCAGTGTAAAGAGTAACTTTTGCACTTGAGAGATCTTGTCGTGCTGAAAGAAACCCGAACTGGGGTATTGCGATACGGATGAAGACACAGTGTAAATGATAAAATTATATTTTCCAAAGTTGAAATGGAGGCAACTTCCGATTTTCTTTTCTGTACATCTAGCCTTTGTAGGTACAGATACAATTAATATTAAAGAGTGAAAAGTATGTAACTGGACTGGGGATCGAACCCGGGACCTTTGGGTTCGATCCCCGGTCCAGTCACATACTTTCCACTCTTTAATATGGTAAAATTATAGTACCACTAAACGTTCCTGTACATTTTATAGATATACACGTCAATGCTTTTGGAACAGTCCATAAGAACCCTACAACAAAACAATTTTCTGTATATTGTAGACTAATGGTAAGTCTACATTAGGCCTTGTTGATCAGCATGTTTGTGCGCGCGAGGATTATCTAAAGACCGTGACAATTTATAAACGTCACGCAAAAAAATGTACAAAGTCGGTACACATTTTTGTACAGTAAACCAAAATAAACAATTTCATTCTTGTTAGGAAGTTTGAAGACAAGGAGAATACATACGCATCGTTACTTGTTAAGCAAATTAATTTATTGAAGATAGTAACGGTCTTTAGATAATCCTCGCGTGCACAAACATGTTGATCAACAAGACCTAATGTAGACTTACCATAAAACAAAACCCTTGAAGTTGAAAGATAAGTGCACAAGATCACTTTCGCACTTATTGGAAGTTGTGGCACTCACCTTAAGTATATCCCAGAACTATGCAGGTGTTACTTGTCAGACTGACTAAGGATAATATGAACTCGCGTCACATATTCAGCTGCTTTCAACATAAGACCGCCGGAACGTGTTAGAAGTTCTGTATGCATGTATTTTTACTTACTGGCGTGTATAAGTGAAACCCTATAACTATTTCTCGTAACAACTGACCTGTATGATTTTGTTTACTCTACATGTTAGTATATTCATTAAGAAAGAAAATTAATTCCGAAGTATGCATAATATTCCTACACCTTCATAGCATTCATCTAGAATGTCCAAGAATGTAACTTTTTCCGGACACCGTTCTGAGAAATATTCGTCACAGCGTTTCGCTCGATCCGTAAAGAGCTACATCAGGCTATTACATGTGTATTATGCGGAAGAATATTCCTAGTTGATACGTGGTGTCGCTTGTCACCTTATCATGGGTTTTATTCCTGAAACGGAACAGGAACACATGAAATATAAGTGGTTCGGGAATTACTTTAACTGTAAGTTCCGTAATTCGTGTCGTAGGACTATATATTTTGCATCATCTCCATCCAATGACAGGCACTATCGCTTCACTTTACCCAGCGATTTTCGGGTCCTAAACCTTCCTCCGGGAAAAATACCATAATAATTTAAAAATAAAATCCTCAAAGCTCTCAAGTCTTGTGTTAATGGGTCAGATCCGTACTGAATTCAAAAAAGAAGAAATATTGGGAGAATTTTCTTGTTCATAAAGCAATATGTACATGTGGTAAAGGGAACATTGGACAAACAAGTTGCTATTATTTACAAACGACCTTATAGAACGAATATTTTACACAAGAAATCAGAGTGGGCGAAATTTGCATTAGCAAACAAACACAAAAGGTACTTAAGTTCTTGTTAGGTTGTTTCATTGCAAACCCTTTGTACCTTAGCTTCATATTTTTTCTTATTACAGTTCCTTGAAGGCTACTCTTGGATTTCTTATTGGGAGATTGCCAAAATTGGATATTTTCTTCAAAAGATGTCCAAACCAAAAGGAACTTTTTTTTTGCCACTGGCATTCTTCTTCTAAATACGTATAACTTCCCTGGTACCACTGCCCCATGATTTAGACTGTATAGGAACAGTCTTCCCATGAACTAGGAATCCTGTATTAGTTTCATTCGTCCACAAGTTTTAGTCAGTGTTGTCTGTCCACACAGAATAATTTTGTGCCCGGATTGCTTGACTTTTCTGACGTGCTCCTTCCGCTGAAAACTGTACTAGCTGAAGGCCATAGTCTTCTTAAGATAAGAGTGAGTGAATTATTATTAACGTCCGAAACAAGCTTGTGAGCTTCTAAGGACGGGACCTACAGTTTTTGGTAAAGTGGGCTCCGAACCACTGCGTTCAATGGACCTAGCGGCGTTTGAACGCGGGACCACGCGCTAACCTCTCGGCCACCCCGAGGTCTCTTAAGAGAATCGTCTATCTCACGAAACACGTTGTAGAGATTAAGTGAGTATTCTTATATTGGGACAGCTAATCTTCTAGTCAAGGCTAAGTTGAGGCCGAGTCATTTTGCGTACGCCGATTGGCCAAGATTATGACTTGTCCTCAACGGAGCCCTGACCAAAAGCTTAGCCGTCGATTGTAAAACTGGGACGTTGAATTACTTCCTGTAACGATTTTAAATTCAGAATATCCTGTAATATTTGAATGACTGAAGGTGGAAGGAAAATGAATGAACTTGTATTTTGATACTCTAGAAAAGGTATGGCCAATACATGTAACTACTGGGTTAGTATGTTGAACCCATGCAGCAGTTTCTCATTGATTTAGACACACAATTTTGATTAGGTCTGTCAGTTCATAAAATTCAAAATAATAATCTTCACGGTTTTCTGTGTGTAGTCGTTACTTTATATCGTTGTAATTCATTCTTTTCTTCCACAAAGACTGGTTTTCATAGTGTCATCTTTTTGGTGCTCATGAAATTCGAATAACTCGTTACTTTGACGGGATATTTCAACGGTGGAAAGTAAAAAGGGCACAAGCGCCACCAAATCATCGGTTTTCAGGGAACAAAAAAAAAGTTTTAAGATTGTATATTAACTAACGCTTGTGCCAAGAGTTTTCTTGCATTTACTTCCTACAAAACGTAGATACACACATGCCGTTTACATTGTTTGGTAGAGCAGACTACGTATCACAGAATAATGAGGGTATTGTTCATTTACAGAATTGGCGCTTATGCTCTTTTCACTTTCCACCGTCGATTTAAGGCTTGTCATCAGCGAGGCTAACTGGTTAAAAAATTCAATATTTGTAGATAAAATTTCTTCAAACAGAATCATTTTAACAAATTTTATCATTTTATTAAAAGCAAAAGACTTAACACATGTCATTTCATGGGTTGCGCAGGCTCAGTGGTACTCACCTTTAGTGCTAGGGGTCGTTGGT
This sequence comes from Lepisma saccharinum, assembly GCA_022664845.1. Classification (NCBI taxonomy): domain Eukaryota; kingdom Metazoa; phylum Arthropoda; class Insecta; order Zygentoma; family Lepismatidae; genus Lepisma; species Lepisma saccharinum. Next base: position 38,372 of record JAGDQP010002933.1, read on the forward strand.
TCGATTCCTGCTCATGCCATGTCAGTTTTGTGGTGGACAAACAGCATGTGCGTGGGTTTTTTTCTTAGTTTTCCCGTTTCCTTCCACTTTATTTCACCAATTCATTCTTTCATCATCCATCCGGCCTGAGCCAAAGTTGCCTAAAGACCTTAAAAATTAAATTCTAATTCAAACATGTCATCTCAATATATTGAAAGAAAATGGCGAACAGTTTTACTCTTGTCTGTCACCGAGTTGAAACTTCGTAAGCTTTGGATAACCAAATCAAATAGTTTACGTATGTTCTATTGAGTCCCACTGGAAGTACAGTCTCCATTCTAACAAAACAATGTGGTATATATATGTATATGAACCTTCTATAACCAGTGTACTCGTGATTGTACGAGGGGAAAGTCAAGAAATAAGGTGGATTTAAGTGTAAAACCGTTGATTCCTGAATCAAGGTAAATTTTTTTGTCTTTCAGTCTAATCACCGGCATTGGCACAGTTATTTTAGCGATAAACATGCTTACCGTTTTAGTATATAAAATGTTTAGGACGTGGTGGTACTCGTGGCTTATAAAACGTAATCATGTATTTATTGTGTAACCCGACATTTTTTTAAACAAAGTGTTAAAACTGTTCAGCTGTAGTTCGAAGCCTCTCAATCCAAGTAAATTCAAAGTTATCCGAGTATATTCAGTCATCCGAATCAATGCAATCTAGTATCAGTTATTATCGCAGGAAACTATATACATAAAAAAAAGGCCTTAATTATGATATTTGCCAATTAGTTTAAGTTCTTCGTTTAGAAAGCACGTTATTAAAAGTTCATCATTAATGATAGCAAGTTCAATATAAAACATATTGTGCCACTAAATCATAAAACAAAAGTTCATCTGGTAAAAGGTGACCTCTAAAATTGGCTACTGTAGCTGCACAGACAAGCTGAGGGTTTATCCATATCAAAAAGTAAGTAAATTCGTAAAATAATAAATGTAAATAAAAAGGCGTAATTCTTTACAGTTAATCTCATTTCCCTCAATACCAAGTTGATTTACTGTGTAATATTTATTCCACAGCTTCATTATAAATCCTATCGCTTGCCCATAGCAACAGTGACAGTCGCTGAAAGCTACGCTTCTCTATGTTCTATAAGTCTTAACATGCCATCTTGCTTGCGCTCTCAAACCACACAAAGGCCACCAATTGCGTCAAACTCTCAGCTTGAGATGGAATTGGCTACGGCGGCTTGCAAAATAAGCGTACAATTTAACATGGATTTCACTTATTTCTAGAAATATCGTGGTTTCTTCACATTCTTTCGAAAGCATTACTCAATACCCTTTTAAACACAATCCATGGGATCGTGACAGTAGATAAGTGAAGGCTCTGCAACGTATTTTTTGTTAGAAATAAAGGATGGAAATTTCTACTATATTTTTCCTTATTTCTAAACACACCATAGCTCGGAAGGTCTTCACTGAAGTACCTTCATAATGCCAGGAAATATTGAAGGGATGTGAGTCATTTTTGCGAAGGAATCATATGGACCGACGATATTGCCTGAAATGTGTGAAATCCCATGTTAAATTGGACGCTTATTTTGCAGACCGCCGTAGCAACAAAGTCCCTCTCCCTCTTAAGGTACATTTTCCTCGAAGCGCCTGTAGTGTATGACGCTGAGCTGAAGACATTCAGCGTTAGACGCGGCCTACTCTCCGCCAGTAATTCAGTGCAGTTTTCCTAGACGCGGAGGTCGCGGACGTTACTTGCAGGCTGGGAGTAGACCGCGTCCACTGGGAACGTCGCGTCACACGCAATAGACGCTTGGAGGGAAACGTACATTTATATAACAATTGTTACCATGTGGGGGCCTCGTTATTTCGAGACAGTACTGGAGAGGTATTTAGATTTGAGTCATTCTGTAGGCCATCCTGGAGGGAAGTTTCCAGGGTTTCCGTCGCTTATATCACATGAATGCCGGGTTGGTAGCTAAACTAATGCCCTGGTCGCTAGATTCCCTGGTTTTTGCTCCCCGGGAAAAGAGAGCTCGGCGAGACTTCATTCTCAGACATGTTTCGGGCTTGCGTCACAACTTCGTGTTTAGTCCGTGGGAGCAGATTGGATGATGAGGAAGAGCCGCTCCCGTGACAGAAAGTGGCTCGGATCCTACGTTAATAGAAAGATTAGCATGAAATACAAATTTATGTTACACGGTTTTAGAGGTTCAGAAAATCGGAGCTGTTTCTATTCTAATATCGTTGAATTTCAGTTAGTGTAGTTCTAATACTAATACACAGCCATATTCAATCCACTACTGGATGAGGCCTCTCCTAGAGGGAGGAGGTAGTCTACTGCTCCCACGCTGACCAGACGTGTTGGGAGAGGAGAGCCGAAGCCCTCAACTGTGATCGCTACCTCTTTTTTCAGGTAGCTCCCCAATTGGCCTCACGACGCTGGGTGGACGCCGCACAGGCAACACCATCTGGAGTGCTGAAACGGTCACCCATCCAAACACTGACCAGACCCAGAGCTGCTTGACTTCGGTGATCTTACGGGAACCGGTAGACCAGCTTGGCTATAAGATATCAGAAATTCGTGAACAGTCATAGTAGTAGGCCTATAGTTTTCTTAAAAAAAATCAGTAGTTGTTTGCATAACAAACGTGTGTCATCGATGTGTCGAAGTCTTCTATTAACTACAAACAGATGAATCATCCAGCGCTCATTCAAGCTCTCAGATGTTAATCATTATAAATTTGTAAACGAATAAACAAAACTCATTACACGTGCTATTAGAGCTTCGGCATACAATTAAGTGATAGAGAAGAAGAAATTCTATTTTGAAAATACGTGCGAAATAGTAGCTTCCCATCCTTTTCGTCCTTGTAAATGTGAATATAGGTAAACAGAAAATAACACTGCAGTCCCTTTTGATACTTTTATAATGAGTCAAAGGGCATTTACATTTGTGCAATTTTAATGCATTCTTTGTCATGAATCCAAGCTGGAGTTTTTGAATTCCAGCAAGCAAACGAGGAAATAGCCATTACAGAAATCGGCAAAAGTTTGTTTCTATTCAACTTTTCCGAACTTTTATGTACGGACTACCTAGGCTCCGGTGTGCATTCTTGACGATGTATGTAGCGAAAATGCCTTACTATAAATTTACCCTTGTTAATTTTGCTTCATCTATTTAAAGTAATGAAAGCTGGTATCTTTGAATCGAACAGAGTGACATTGTCTTTACACCAAGCGGCCAAACTTGAGCTCTGCTTTGAATCATCCTATGTTCTACTCCCTGCTTCAAAGGCACAAGCATGCATTCGTGGAAACGGTAGGTTTAACCATTTATATAGAATACTGCAACCGCAGTGGTTCAACGGTTAGAGCGCTCACTTCTTTCGTTTGGGGTCGTCAGTTCAAACCCTGCTCGTGCCATGTGGTAGATAAACACCGTTTGCGTTTGTTTTCCCGGGGTTCTCCCGTTTCCTCCCACTTTCATAATTGCATCCCATCATCCATCCGACCTGAGCCAAAGTTGCCTGAAGGCCTTAAAGATTTAATTCGAATTCCTAAAATGTTGTTTCTTTAAGGTTAATGTAAAGGAACGATCTCCAACAGAAGATGGGAGCATTACCGCCGGATATATCTAACGTATTTTTATCGTTGTACGAAATTTCAATGTTGCTTTTTCAAATTCAAGCCTAGAGAGCTCTAACTTTCAGGGAAGAAAGTTCATAACCAATTCAAGAGTTCTGTCAATGCCGATTTTTATTTTCGTTTTGCTTCATTGTTGAAATCACTTGATTGTTGTGAATATCAAAATTGTAACAATGAAGCTCTTTCAACAATGAACAAAAAATCGACAATGTCCGAACTCTTGAATTGGTTATGAACTTTCTTCCCTGAAAGTTAGAACTCTCTAGGCTTGAATTTGTAGGAGTAGCATTGAAATTTCGTGCAACGATAAAAATATATTAGACATATACGGTGATAGTGCTGCCATCTTTTGTCGAAGACTGTTGCTTTACAATAACATTAACATTGTCACATCAGACCGCAAGAGTGGAAAGCGATCACATCTTCGTCCAGATTTTGTGTTCGATCCACGTTGATGTAAATTTTTTCATTTTCATTAGACTTTAAATCAAATGTTATATTTAGTGATTTTGTAACGGGGAGAGAGAAGTATTACTAAGTGGAAAAAGTTTGAAGTCTGAGAACACCCAGGAATTTTTTTACCTCTTTTGTGGTTTTGCCAAGAGAAGAGGATGTGGCAAAGATGACTTGTTTTTGAGAACACAGTCGGTCATTTGATTTACGTACGTTTATCAGGAAAGATGTAGTTTTCTGGAATCACTGGTATTGAATTTTGAAGTACTTTCGAATTAAACCATATCTCAGAAAAGTCATGTCGCCTGACATTTCATAAAGAAATATATCTGCTGCTTAATTTGGCGAGGAAAAAATTAAGTATAAAGTTACTCTGTTACTGTGAATTTAAGCTCTGCCAATATTCGTGCAAGTCACTTACGTATCTGTAACTTAATTCATGTATCGCCTAAAGTCATGATGGTAGAAACAATTTTCATGCAGTTTTTTTTTTGCTTGCCCCGTCTGTTGGTTTTTGTGTATTTAGAAGCGAACGCTTTATTCTAGAAGGGTTTGTTTTCTTGTTCATAATAATGGCCACCTAGGTGATTACATGGCTACTTTTTGAGAACACCCACATACAGTACATCACGGATTGATCAATCTCCTGACTAGGACGTATTCATCTTCGGCGATGTCTACAAAAATTGAGCTGAGCGAGTTGACGTTTATAGTGCGAAACAGATTATTTTGCCGGAAGTAATAATCTCGTCGCACACATTAATTTTAATAAGAGTATTTTGCATCCAAATAAACAGAATAGAAGTAAGGCGGGCGAAGGAAAACGGTAAGCCTTATAGGCTGCCGCGGTAGAAATATATTTTCGGGGCAGGGGACAGAGTCGCTTTGCCTCCCAAGAAGTCTTTCCTTAAGCTGGTAAAGTTTGATTACCTGAACTACTAATTGTTGACTCCACCTCGATACCTCTTGTTAGAATGCGAAATATTGAAATTTAATTATTTCTCAAGATGGCGGGGTGTACTTTGTGATGTCATATTTTCCCATCCTGATTGTAGTTTCTTTTTACCGATGCAGTTATGAGCAAGACTTCGTTTATTTCATCATACTGATTCTACCATTAGATTCTGAAATGTTTAAATATTTTTCAAGATGGCGTCCAGAAAGTATGTGACGTCACGTGTTTTCCTTGTTAACGTAGATCCATAAGGTTCCCGGTACCATTCTGAGCTATACTTTTTTTTTCCATCTCAATACGATTACTACAATGCAAGATTAAATTTATTTCGATGGCTTGCACTTTCTGACGTCACATGTGTGCTATTCTGATCTTTGAGTACCGTTACCATAGAAACCATAGAATTTTTCGTTAATTTCTTGATCTATAAACATTCTCCTCCACAACCACTGTCACAGTACAGCAATTAATGATGATCGGTCCAGAAACTTCGGGAGGTGATAGATTTAAAAGAAGTACAGACTGAACGTAAAAAGTTAATAATATTGTGCATACATGAATAACAATGATAATCGCGGGCTCCCTGCTGTATCCCATTACACGTGAAATAAAAATAAACAAATTGTAAAACAGAAATTACTGTAAATGATCATCAAGATGGGTATTTTGCCCGGAGGCAAGTAGATGATCCACAGATTCCTTGGCAGAATGAACTGACTGTGGTTTGCCATTGAATTCCATCGACTGGAGATTGTCCTAAGTGGACTCCGAACCACCATTTTCCACTGGCGATAGAACGCAGGACCCCTTGATTGCGAGGCGTTGAGTGATACCACTCGTGCATCTGGAACTATTTAATTATTCCGCGTCACAATTTATACTGGTAAGAGAAATTATGAAAACTTAGTTGCAAATTAACTTGACTCATTTGGAGTCAGCAGTAAATAAAGTGAAATAATTAGTTAAGAAAATATAAAAACCTTGTTAGTAAAGATATAGTATCGGTAACAAAAGTACTTTTTTTTTTTTTTTTTTTTTTGTATTTGAAAGGGGTAAAAATGTAATTTCGTGCGCGGATTGCAATTTGTAAACCACGTTTGTAGCACCTTGACGTGGCACACAATGGTCCTCAAATGTTTCATGAAGTTAAAATCTAGTGGTGTGAGATCTGGAGTCTTTGGAGACCACTTTATCACCAATCCATGGGCGCGAGGATTGTGGAAATGTCTTCTGAACCACCCTGCAGTAGCAGCAGAAGCAGAAAATAAACCCCTACGTACTGCTCAGGGTCAGATAGTTTGTGTGAATACTACATCAAGAAATAACCAATCGTATATCTTGTTTAGTGTTAGGCCAGGATATATTGTAGTTAGTAAAAAAAATATTAGTTTGTTTTTTCTTTGAAATTTCGTATTCATCTGAATTATATTTAAAGAAAAAAGGAATTTGCAAGTCGTCACAATAAATTAAGATAAAAATGTCTAATAAAAATAACTTAGAAAGTGAAATCAAAATACCAATAACTGAAGCAGAAAGCTGTTACTTCATGGTATAGTAAATATTTAGGTCAGTCGTATTCATACTATAGCTTCCATCAAAAAGCTTAAAAACTCTTGAAATAATTGATGAAGTAGATAGCATATGTAATATAGTAGTCTGTCCGTATTTCATATTTGTATTGGCGGGAACTGCAGAGCGCTTCTGATTGGTATGCCAGTCACTGGGAGGACTGGTTGTTGTTTTTTCTGCTGGTGGATCTTGGACTGTGAGGCACCAATGAGAAGGAAGGTGTTGTCCTTGTACAGGGTGGAGCTAACCTAGTTGAGTCAAGTTGACCAAGGCTGCTCGTGCAGCTTTAGCGCTTTAGTCTATCAGTGACACTGTCTCCGTCTTCATGTCCATGTTACGGTGTGTCGATGTGGATGCACTATAGCATGAAGTGCACCTATCTAATTTCTTGGAGTCGGGAAATTATTGTAAATTCTCAAAAATTGGTGAAAAGAAGGTGAATTAAAAACCGTGGAATTGGATTTTTTTCTGGATTTTTGACACATGGCAAACACGCTTTGTATAGGTATGGTGATTTTTTTTTTTTAAATATATAATTTCTTGTGTGTGCGTTTGAGAAAGTGGAAATGTGAAAGTGGTTATTGAAAGTTGTTATACATTCCTCTGTGATCACATGTGTTTCTAAGAGACGAATTAAATGCCGGTTTATGAAGTGTGATCGGTGTCATGTGAAACTCAAGAAGTGTCCACTTAATAATCATCACATATTGTTCATCTTAAAATGCCTTAGTGATTTAAAATCCATTTAAATGTATATCCAAATTGCGTAACCGTTGTGAACTGCGGAAGTAGGTAAGTAGAATAAGTGCAATAAAACGTATATTAAAAGATGAAAAAGTAAAAATAAAAATAAAGCAGGAAAATCTGGTTTTGTAACTAACCTTTCGCTGTCATGCACTCCCCCCCACCCCCCCTCGTCCTATTTGAAACAGTTCCGATGTTTTCGTAGCTTCACATATGCTTGCCTAACATATCGGAAGTGACTATAACAAAAAAAAAAGTATAACTGTGTGGTAAGGTCCTTGACTTCTTTTCACTGGGAGAATGCCGGTATAGTAGAAAGATCCACCGCATACCTTCCCTGTCACCGGAAATGCTCACGGATGGACTGTGGGTCCTAACTTCCTGTTTGGTCCATTAACGTAAGAACTATAAGGAGGGGTCTCGGATTCGATATATATAGGGAGATAATTACACTGATGATCCAGTGTTTCATATTGAGCCGTATATTCCACTGAAAAGTTTCTCTTTTATGAGGCCATTATTAAATAAATTCTCGGCCATTGTGGTCAAGTAATCGAAGACGGTAATTATGCTGTTTGATAAGATACAAGGTCTGGGGGGTTGATTCTGATTGGTGACTTGTTTTCTAATATTCCCTTAGTGTTGTATCTGAAGTACCTAAATTCGGAACAAATCCAATTTAGGGTAAGCATGGTCAGACAAACTTTACGTTAGTAGTGTCATTTTTAACGCACGGATGGAGAAAAAAAAAGCGTACTTTGTAAATATTTTATTGTCCTCTTCAGGGATGTACGCAGGGTTCCGGACCCCCCCCCCCCCCAAATTCAGATTTTTTTTTGTAAAATTAGTATCATTTGTGACAAATATGCATTTTAATTGCACACTCAAACAGACCTCGGACCCCCCTCCCCCCTCGAAAGCGCGGGATTCCCACCGAAACCAACTTCTGGGTACGTGCCTGGTCCTCTTTATGACGGTAAACAATTCCTTAGCAAAGCTCTTTTCGCCTTCCTCCAGAAGGCTAGAAGTTAACGACATTTTATTGTGTTTAAATGTGTTTTCTGCCCAAATTTTTATATACATTTTAAATACATGTATCTATACAAGAAAAAATACATAAAAAAAACAACAACATAAAATTCACCTGACTATTCAGATCATTGACCTGAGTAAAGCCTTCTGGAGGAAGACGAAAAGCGCTCTGCGAAGGAATTGTTCACAGTTATAAATAAGATAACTAGAAAAACTTCAGCTAACGTAAATTAACGATTTTGAAGCAGGAATACAGGAAATTTATCAAAATTGACTACAAGGCCCCTGGTTAATGCTAGCCTGGAGTAGAGCTGTAAATTCAGCAGATGAAAAGGGTGAAATTGATAAACAATACACTTTAACAGGCAACGTTCTTTTATCTATCCTTCTATACCAACTACATCGACATGACTTCGGGACAGCTCACGACCGGTAAAAAGGAGCTAAGCCACTCAACCTACGTTGTAAATATGTTGACATGTTTTCGCGATATGAACTAGAAGTCTTGCTGAAATATAGTAATGGTATTATGCAGTCCAAGAAAATAAACACCGGGATAGTACGTATAATACAAGCACCGAGTACTTAATTGTTCCATTGATTTGAATTCTTTCCAATTAAACATGAAATTCCTTCATATTTGAAAATTCTAGTCGATAAGAATTTATATTAGTTGGTAAAAGCAAAATAAATCAATAAATTGCTAAATATTCTCAAAGAAATATTTTCTTCGGTAACGTGTGTTCCACAGTCCACACGAATTTAATATCCAACCGAAATGAGTGACTTCATTACGATATTGATAATGCTAATAATTAAGGGTGTTAATTGTTTCGTGAATGCTCCGACATCTAGTTCTGGAATATCATACCCAGGCACATTTTAACTTTTAATACGTGACAGATATTACGTAACATGTATGTGGCAGTTGTTCCCTCTGTCTGCTGTGTAGCCATTGAACATTACAAGACTCAACAGTCCCACGTGAGTGAAATCCGTATAGACCAAACACAAATATCGCAGAATCCTAATACATAGGACTTTTTTTCTTTTAGGACGCCTACATTGTACTAATAAAGTGGTTTCTATGATTACCTATACGTAATCTACCGATTGGCCATACCTCAGTTGGCGTAGCAGTCGGAATATCCTGAAAACGACGCCAGTCACACCAGGCAGATGCCGGGGTGGTACCCACAAACTAGGCTCTGGCCGACTATCTTCCAACACCCTCTCTCCACACTATCCCGCCGCGCTGAGTGAGTGAGTTGTCTAAAGACCATATATAAAACCAAATTCATATACGTACTGTAGGAAACAAAGGGTTCCCACTCACCTGGAAAACCTGGAATAGTCAGTAAATCCAGCTTAGCACTAAAAAGTCCTGGAAAAGTCAGGGAATTTGATAGCTTATTGTTTGAAGTTCATTTACCTACAGCAGGCATTTAATGTTGGATCGTTTTTGAAATTACTTGGAGGCTAATGTGCCAACCATGAAGCAATTTAAGAAAAGAATACAGTGAAATATTTTGATGTATCTTTATTTTCCCATGGAATTATGATATATATACAAAATGGGGTACCTGGAAATTTCTGAGTAGTGACCTGGAAAAGTCAGGGAATTTGATCTTGGCAAATGAGTGGCAACCCTGAAATAGCATTGTTCATCGTTGAAAACACTATAAACAAATGCAAATTTGTATTCTCCTACTGAGCAGATACCGTGTGTTCTGAGCTAAAAAGCAAGTGTGCTGATTTTTAATCCTAAAATCAAAAGATTGATAGCTTGTCAGGATTTAAAGTAACGCACAGTGGACGAGAAATATCTTTCTACAATTTCATTACGTTTATTTCTTTTAACTTTTCAAGTATTTTTAGCGTTTCTCTAGTGCCATTTAGGTAATGTTGTAATCTACAATATACGGAAGTTGCATTGGAATCCTTGCGATACGTTCAAAAGAAATTCACTTAAAGAACTATTTAATCAAATTTTTAGAAAGTTCAGGGCCGTGGTGGCTCAATCGTCGAGCGCTCACATCTGTCACTTTGGGTCGTCGGTTCTATCCCTGATCGTACCATGTGGACTTTGTGGTGGATAAACACCGTGCACGTGAGCTTTCTCGCTTTTTCCCGTTTTCCCCATTTTCTTCATTCTACCAATTCTTCCATCATCATCATCCATCCGGCCTGAGCCAAAGTTACCTAAAGGTCGACTTTTTTACTCGCAGTACAAAGTTTAGAAATATTTCATTGTGCTTTGACCATTTTGTTTTTCTCTCAAATGGCGTGGTCGGTTCTTGGCATAATAGAAGTCTTTCGTTCAGTTGAGTATGACGACTCTTGCAACTGCTTTGCCTTAGCGTTACTTGAACTCGGACGTACTAAACTTTTTGAATGAGCACAATCGATTTAGTAGGGAACCCAGCATGAATTGCATTGTTGTACTGTATAATTAATTTCCCAGTCGTGATTCGAATCTAAAACAGACCAGCCATTACCTACCCACCGCCCCCTCCCTTTTCCTGGTGTTTTTAACTACAAAGTCAATACTGTATGTTTTACAGTGAAGTATTCATATCTCTGACGCTAGTTTTAAAGATTTTGGAAACTAAAGTTGATTTCTGCGTGTTGTTAAAGTTATACGCTCACGTTTCTTTGGAGAGGAAGGGGGAGGGAGTAGCAAATAGGATTCCAGTGTGTAGTAACTAGAAGAGTATAACTTTCGTTCGTTGCTAATTAGTCAAATTGTTCAAAAACTGTGATTGGGTACGAAAATTCGAAACTTACGTAACCTATTCTATGTATGACCTTGATTGTGGCCCACGTAACAGAAAAATAGCAGATACTGGCTGAAAGTAAACACCTGTCAACCATTTACGTGTCATTCTTTTTTATTTTGTTGATCTATTAATAAAGAATACACTTAGTGGAAACTTAAGTCATTATAAACTCATGAGGACGTCGTTTAAATATAATCAAAATCAGGACGTAAACATTTTTTTTCGCCCCCAAGGTGCCTTTATAGTACTGGTTTATACTAGGGATGGCCCGGAATTTCAAGAAACTTCTGCCGAATCAGGAAGTGAATGTTTTCGATATTGTCCGTGTGTAATTTGTTTTTATCACATGTAGATAGTGATTTGTCATGACCTTCCACATTTCGTTGTTTACTTATTTAAGGAAAATGTAAGTGATGATAATTAGGAATATTTCAACAGAAAAACCACACTTTATAAACATATTATATATAAAGTCATGTATTGTGCATCATAGGAATATGTTTTCTAAAGCTGTATTTTGTGTGTGTGTGTCCTTAACCATCATTCTTGTTGCCATACAGAAGTGTGTTCCATATACTTTTTATCTGGACTATCTGAAACAGCATAACGAATGAATTCCTCGCGGGCAAAATATTTATTTGGACCCAGTAAACTATTTTGATTTTCATGGCTCGTAGCCAACCACTTTGACTCAGGCTGGTCTAGTCGGTCAGGGCCTAATTGAAAGGTACGATCCCGACCTCGTGAGTAAGGAAACTCCCTGGAGAAATTCAGGAACTCGATTTTTTTTCGTTAAACTCATCAGTTAGAAAGCTACCGTAGTAATTTTAATAATTCGTAATTGGACGGACTCATCTTGATTAGCTAGTTTTTATTTAAACTTTATACCTGAGCCGTGACTCAAACAATACACCTAGTAACTTAAATGAAACAATTATTAAGTTTGTCAAGGAATGATGGAAGTATATGCTGAAATTCTTTACGGTACTTTAAAGTTGGTAGTGTCTGAAACGTAGTCATTATGATACGTGCATTGCTTAAAGACAGTGTTTAGTCTTCTCTGTAGTAGTTAAGCAATCTTTTTGCTTGAAGAAAACATCATTCGTCACGTTCTTAAAAGAAAATAATAAAAAAAAAAAGTTTTGATTTAAGTAGCAGAGCAATAACAAGATACGTTTCAATTAATTTTTCTGTATTTTGTGACCAGTACACATAAAAATGTGAGCATCATTATACATTGCTGCATTTAGGGGAAGGTGTTCGTTATTTTCAGGAAACAGTCCCTTCCTGAGTGGAAATTCTGTATAAGGAGGGCGTAGATAGGAGCGAGTTAATTTCGTACTTTCACAATTTCGTAATTTGTATCATGGCGGTGAAAAAATCATTGAAATGATGTCTGGTTTATATTTCTGTTTCCAACATAAATGCTATGAAATGTGTACCGAACTAGGATGCGAGATTTGTTAGGGACAGTTTTTCCTTTAAGACAAAACTAACATTTCGTCCTGATAACTTTCCTTAAGAATAGTGATACCACCGAGCCATCGTAGTTCAGTAGTAGAGCGTTGGCGTAGCATTCGGGAGGTCGTGGGTTCGATCCCAGCGACCGACCATCCTGACATGGTTTTTCCCCGATTTTTTCCCTCAGTTGCACGAGGCAAATGCCGGGATGGTACCTTCAACTTCGGCCTTGGCTGACACCTTCCCGAATCCTTTCCCCTCCCTGAGCCTGCCTAAAGGCCATAAATAAAATCCGAATGACTTGGGGACAGCTCGCAACGAAAGGAAGAGCCATAATCATCCCGTTAAACAGAAGCTAAGTCACTCAAGCTACGTTGTTAATATGTTGACATGGTCCTTTCCGCTAGAATACGCCAAGCATTAAAAAAAAAAAAAAAAAAAGGCCAAAGCAGTGTCGTTTCCGTGACTGTTAGAAGAATTGACTTAGTTTTGTCATTCATAGTGTGTAGAACAAGATTTACCTTGGAATTCAATTTTTAGAAATTCCCCTAAAAGGGAATTGTGATACTTAACAGACTGGTTAGGCATATTTGCACTCATTAGCAGACTTGATTCTTTAATGCATTTTATATTAACATGCAAAGACAAGTCACAGAACCATGATTCGATTGTTACGTTACACTTCACAATGTAGAAAGTAGCTATGTGCTACATGTGGGCTAACATGCTTTGCGTTTGGAATTATTGTATAACGTGTTAAGTGGGAGAGTGAATAGAAAAGTGAGGTGGTGATGCTGCATGAACAGTTTTGTGTGTTCCTAACTAGGGCATATCGTAGTTGTATACACGCACATTGTCTATGTACAGGTCAAAGTTCCATGGAACGGAGTGGTTCGGAGTTCACCAAGAACTGTAGGTCCCGTCCTTGAAGTTCATCAGCTCGTTTCGATTGTCAGTTCAGTTCTAGTCGTGCTCGACCAATTTTAATTGCTGTAGATATATTCAATTGAATGTCGTTTAATTTGCATTCATTGTAGCAATTTGTTATTGAACTGAGTTTAGGTAAATGATCATTACAGTTAAATCCGCTGCACCATAATATTAATGGAAATCGGCTACCACGGTTCTACACAAACCAAGATTCCGAACTTATTTCAATACAGTTAAAGAAAGACAATCTTATCAATTTTGCTTTGTGCCAAAATTTAACATGAAGGCTGTTTAGCTTAGACTAGACTCTTATCTGTTCCTAAAAATACATTTTCCAACGTGCAACATGTGGTTCTATAGTTATTACAAAACTGTGGTCAGTTCGTTTTAGGTAATACATTTGAGAGCAATTGCTTAGTGTTTTCCTCAGTTGAGATACGTTGGATGGTTGAGATATTTATACTGTTTCGTGTATAATGGGAAGGAAGGAGTCTGATAAGTTATTCGGTTTCAGTTTTTGTCTAGTTTAAGTGGTTAATTTTTCTTTCTTGTACCAGTCGTCGGGAAACTTTTTGGTCGGGTTGGGTTGGGTCATGGCCAAAATCCACCCTTGCCACGAAGTATATTCTTAATTACCTCGCTCGGTTTTCTGACTTGCTTATCACAGCAGGTCATCGTCTTACGACGAATTATCTTGAAATTATCATGTCACACCATTGACAAAGGTCATTCTGTTTAGGAATTGGCACTGTGATTCAATCTCTTCCTCGCCGGTTATCTGGCAAGTTTTTCTGTATTCCTACCGAATGAGTGTCGGGATGGTACCTAAACTGGTTATGAGAGATACAGTTGCAAGAACTGATAAAGCTGCGTGTAATTAGTTTTTCTTTTCTTTCAAAAATCGAACTGAAGTTTACACGTTTCCATAGCTACTGTGGACATTAATTTGTTTCGAGATGGTAATGGCCGAATCTTAAAAAAATAATGGGGAAGTGATTTGGACTTGTTGTAGGTAAAAATCCTGATATTCTCGTAGTAGGTCCAAAAATATTTTGAGAAAACATAGAGTAGTAGGCGTCGGTAAGTTCGAATGCATGCTATATTAGCTGAAGCATTTTGTTTCAATTAAGAAATTTCGAAACAACACAGCAAAGAAATGGTTTGGGAAGGAATCTGCCCTGGCCGTCTTCAAGATACAATCCCAGCATTTACCTGGAGCGATTGAGCTGAAAGAGAAACTACGATAAACCTGTTAGTTGGGCAGTTTGGTGGGCGCTAACCCACGACCTTCCTTTGCGAAGGTCTGCTATACCAACTTAGTTAAGGCCGCTTGGCATACTTTGTTGTTACTGAGTTCTTGCTTGCGGATTGGTTAACACACTCTCTCTGTGCAAACGATCCCAGGATTGATCCGTGATGAGGTGTTGACCCAGCGTCGTGATACTAGCGGAAGATCTATTTGAATTAAGAAGTAGCGGAGTTGTGTCTCGTAAATTGCTGACGACCTTGACACCCCTGGCGAGCTAAGGAGTTTGTGTATAGAAAGTTATAGAGCATGCTGAAGTACTTTTGTTAAGGCCCACGAAGTACTTTTGTTAAGGCCCACTTACCAGTCCACTTACAAGGAACCTTTCCGGAACCGGAGAAACAAATTCCAAATGCACGCAACATGTTCGACGAGACAATATAAGTAGCGAAGTGCATAGCAAATATTGAGGTTAATGTAAAGCAACGATCTCCAACAAAGATGGCAGCACTATCTCCGTATATGTCTAATGTATTTTTATATTTGCACGAAATTTCAATGTTCCTTCTACAAATTCAAGCATAGTGTGTTCTAACTTTCAGGGAAGAAAGTTCATAACCAATTCAAGAGTTCTATCCGTGCCAATTTTTATTTTCTTTATTTTTTATCGTTGAAATCACTTGTTTGTTGTTGTGAATATAACAATGAAGCTCTCAACAATGAACAAAAAAGAAAAATTAAAAATCTGCATTGATCGAACTCTTGAATTGGTTCCTTCCCTGAAAGTTAGAACTCACTCTCGAGGCTTGAATTTGTAGGAGCAGCTTTGAAATTTGTGCAACAATGAAAATAAATTAAACATATACGGAGATAGTGCTGCCATCTTTTGTTGAAGATCCTTTCTTTACATTAACGTTAAGTGCAGTTAAAGTAAGAGGAGATATCACGCAGGAAAATGTGGTTCCACCTCGGCACGTGCTTGTTTTATATTTTTCCGTAAGATCTTGTTTTTCGTTCAGTAGTTTCACTTAGTGTTATTGGAACTCTTTCTGCGTCACGATGCAACGTGGCACCTTACTACTACAAGCACTTTCCGAGGTGGAGACAACTTTCTCGCTCTGGATCACATCTTCAACTTCTTAATTTCACTTAAAATTTGTGTTGTGTATTTCACTACTGATTGATGGTCATGTCGTTAAGTGCATTTGGAATTAGTTTGTCCGGTTCGTGAAAAGTAGTTGCTTGTCAGTTGCGACATTCAAATCCCCACCCCGCGCTAGTCAGCCCTTCCGCAAGTAGAACTGATAGTCAGTGCATTGTTGGGATACATTTAAACTTCTGAAACATGATTCACTTTGTTTTCATTGGTTGAAACAGTAGAATTGAACTGAGTTCATTTTCTTGCAGTGAAGGAAAAATGTTACCAGACAAAAATTACTATTTCTTCCTTTTTCGCATATTTTAATGGTCGATAGGTTCAGTGCTCTCCAATGTCATCCCGCGGAGTAGCTCTTTTATAAGAACATATATATCCAGGCGTTAACTACGCGACTTCCGTGCTCATTTTCCGTTACATCGACAGTTACTCATGTAGCGTTTGTCTATTCGGGATCTGCTAGAAGTCATCAGGCTATTCAGTGTTCGATATATAAATTACGAAGGGGGTGTCCTAAAACTACTGGTTGCTGGTAAGTTCAGTCTGTTCGGGTAGAAATAGAAAGATTTTATCCCTGGTTGGGATAATATTCGGAATCAACAACCGGGGATGAAGTCCTCACACAGCAGAGGAAATCCCGCATCTCTTTAATACTACACACCCAATGGAAACTTATTCGCCAGTTAGGCTGATACCTACATTAAAACACAACAAACATAAATTTTTAACTAGGTATTATCCAGTCGATGTTGCTCTCATTTGCATTCCGGTATTCGTGCAGTTACTAGGCGGGAAAAGTTGAACTGCTCATTTTATAATATTCTGTGCCCTGTCCGCCCCATCTACTGGTGATACACAGTTCCTAACGTTTCTTCTGTTATTTAAATGCTTTAAGTCGGGGTAAGTGTGCTGGGCTAAGACCGGAGAATACAGTGGATCATAACGTGTATCTGATTTTTTTAATTAGGTAACTGGGGGATAAGGTGCGACGCGTGAGCCGGCGCATTTGTTACTCATCCATTGAACATCTTACACACGTGTTCACTTCAGCGAATATAGCTCGAAAATAATGCTTATAGGACACACAAGTTTTCAAAATACCTACCGGTTGGGGTGCCCTGCCAGTTGTTGGGCAGTTAAAAATGTTTAGTCTTTTTTGAACACGTCATTGTATTCGATTATAATCAGTCCTCTGCTTTGTTAATTGTTTCTTAAGGACTTAAGGCGAAGGAAAAAATTGTTTTCAATGTACTGGGTAGATAGAAAACTGTTTTTTCCGAAAGCTATTGTGAGTGCTGTATCACCTAACTTATTTCCACGTCTCACAGCCATGAAATAATCTTTTCCTTCATTGTCTAATAAAAGGTAAGACACATCTGGGAACCAAAGGTATTCGTAATCATTATATTGTTGTCTATACTCTCATGAGTAGGAGCATGGTAGAAGCAAAGCATGTGAATCAGTCTGAATTTTAAGGCCGAAAAAAAAATAATCCGAGAAAAGACGTCAGAGCAATGCTAAAATAATATGTACCGGTAATATTTGAATTCTATTCCCTTGACGTTGGGTTACTTTCATTTTCTAGATATTCGAATGTTAGACAAGGAATGTTACTTCGTTGCTGATAACTGCTTTAAGATAAAAGATTGTTTTGTTTATACGCAGGAGGGCAGAAGCAGAACTTTGATCACCTCGAGGAAGTTCCTGTTGTCCATCCATGACAAATATCGTTCAGATAACACGTGTAGCTAAAAATAATGTTTTCCGCAGTACGTTGGGGGTAGGTCGAGTTTTTACTCCAAAATGTCACATATTTAATAACATACGTTCATTAAAAAAACACTGAACTGCTGAACAAGACTATATTATTCGTAAAAAAATAAATTACACGTTCAGTAATTTATTTTTTACGAATAATATAGTCTTGTTCAGCAGTTCAGTGTTTTTGATCTTAATTGCAAGACGTGCAACTATGTTTTGTTGTCAGATACGTTCATTGTAATTAATATTCAGAGAGAGATTCAAGTCGGTATATAAAATTTTTGGTATGTAGCAATGTAGGTCGGTTGCATTTGCTGTAGTTGACGATTTAAAGTACACGAGGGCGATCTGTTATTAAAATCTTCAGGTCCCGTTGTTATTAACTGAGTACGACCATGTTTTAGCCATCTGGAGTCCCGGGTTCGATTCGCGGTGTGCACTGATGGTTTGGAATCAACTTGAATCTCTTTAACTCCCATTTTTACGGCGTTACCGTTACCCGATAAATGGCAGTAAGAAACCGCCATCGCTTCACTTTGCTCAGGAACGTTCGGGTTACGAAAATACACATTAGTATTAACTGGACGCCTATTAGCAGTAGATTCAGGTGCCAAAGTCGTGAGCTAAGTTAATTGGATCACGTTTGCTAAAATGGCGCTTGGTTTAACTACCGTTAACTGGCAGCACACCGCAGCTGTCTTGTGGATTATTTTTACGAAACTAAAATAGACCTTCCTGGAAGCACCGAAGCTGTAATTTAAATGTTCGATTGTTCGATCACAGTTATTAATCGCCGTCTGACTGTTTTATGGTACATTTTCCTCCAAGTGCATTTAGCGTGTGACACTGAGCTGCAGACGCTCAGCGGCGGATGTGTGTGACCTACTCCTAGTCTGTAAAGTGTCAGTGCGATCTTCACGTTTAGGAAACGGTGACATTTGATAACAGGCGTCTTTTTCTCAATTTATGAATGAGTTAATCTCTTCTTTTTAATTATTATTTTCTTCAAATAGGACAGCCCAGTTACAATGAAATACAGTGGAACCTCGATTAACCGTCACTCTCTGTTATCCGTCATCGTAAAAATGCGCATGTTTGATTACGTAATAACAGGTTTTTGAATAAAAAGTGTTTTTATTTCAAAAAAAGAAAGAAAAAGTTTTCCCCGGCGGTGGTTTGGAAGTGCTATTTACATTATAACGTTCATAATGAAATTTCTGTTATCTGTCTATTCAGTTAACCGTCACAATTTTGGTCCCGACGGTGACAGTTAATCCACTGTAATTAAAACTTATCTCTCTATGTTCATTGCATGCAAGTAAGCGAGTTGCAAGAAGTTTCTATTTTCGCCCCCAGGGAAGAATCTTTTCCTAGTTCACAGGAATATCAGGCTCAATGCTGACAAACGTTAAGTGGAATTCAACTACTTATTACATATTCAACAAAACTTTTTGAACTTACACAAACAAACGTATGGCTGCACCGTTAGGTAACACACTAGTAACCATAACAGCAGGGCTAGTTATTCTTTTTCGCGTTTCTTCGAAACCATTTTTCTTGAAATTCTTGATCTAAAGGACAAACAGCTTCAGTCATAAATCATCATTTCCGACCCACTGTAGAGCCGCTGAAGAATGGAAAACGTTATTGCCAAGCTTTAAATGACAGGAATGGACTTCCCCCTTCTCTCTCCTTTACAGACCTTTCCTTCTTATTTTGAAACAGCACAGTTAGGTTTTTACTTGCGGTAGGGAGAGGAGCGCTTGAAGTACGGCAACGTCGGGATCATTGACGTGAGGCACCCGGTTCATAAAGGGAAGGGGGTTGAGGTCGTCTTCTGATAAGAAAAGGTGGTCTTACTGTGAAACAGAATACTAACACTTAGTAGTGAATAGGTACGAAAGTAATGTGTATTCCTCCAGATGCTCTTGTGACTACTGTGACAACTTGTAGTTCGGTGTGCCACAGACGATAATTTATTTTTACCCTTATTCCTTCATTGTTTGTTAAAAAGGAGATATTCCAATTTTTGCACAAAAGATCGTCTGGTATCATTAACTGGATAATCAAAGCTAGCGTTTAGGTCGTACCATAAAATCTGAAGCCATTCGAGACAAAATGTCTCGTGTAATGAGTTCGTTTCGTATGTTACTCCTCTTGACAGTAGATTTTCACTGAAGTCCTCCAATAGATAGGCCAAGTAAGACTTAAGTCTTATAATGAGTCACAAAACGTTAGGGCATAAGTGTGTTCTAATACGAGGACCGTTTAATTGGCGATAGTTTAGTTGCTCACTTCGTTAATACAACAGTTTTGTGCTTTTTAAGGATAGAAATGCATTAGTTAGTTTCCAAAGGAGCAAATGTTGGAGGGCCTTGTATTATAGTTTCACTTTCACTTGACTCGTCAAAAAGTAGCACAAATAAATAATCCTTGGTTTTATGAGAGCGTAATATGGTAAGAAATGCTAATATATTAAAAAAAAAATGCATTCCATTCTGTAACCAGTGAAAGCATTTCATACGTGCTACTACAAAGAAAAGTATAAATGTTTGTGTAGTCAGCACTTGCGTGGAAGGATCTCTGATTATGTATATCTCCTCGCATTCGCGCCTTCTAACTTTAGTTTCGTCAGCAAGTTTAGCCTGTAGTCTTGTGATATCTAGCTACAGTGACAAGTGGAACTTCTTAGAAGGGAACTTCCTTTCTATACATAAAGAAGATTAAAAAATGTCGCGTACGCTTATTGTACTTTAACTTCCCATCCCAACTCCACAATATAATTCCAAACCGGAAACATACATCACGGAGCTATCTAAAGGAAGAGGATCTGTGATTCTCTTGCTATATTTTCCTAGGTTATTACTTTACATAAATTCCTTTCAAGAAATTGAAGGAGGCATCACATAGCGTTTCCGCAACGAAGTTATTTGCAGTAGGCTGTAATACAGATTGTGCGTGTGTGTATTTGCTTATGTTTTGTAACAAATATATGTTGATTGATACTGGAATTTAGTTTTTGGCCCGTTGGCATCATTTCCTGTATCCTATTTAAGTTCCGTTCCATTTCGTTCCTTGATACTAATTTTCTAAACTCACTGAGGAATTAATTGTTAGTAATGAATAAAACACTTCAAATGTCTTGAATAGGATGAATAATCCCAACCAGAATTCTGGAGTAAATCTTTAAATGTTCTTGAGTACCATTACAAAATTCTTCAGTGCAGGCAAACATGTAGTTTTTTTTTGATGGAGTTATATCTTAACTAATTATTCCCTCTGGTGACAATACTTGTTCTAGTGGTTGAATTACAGAACTTGTAGAGCATGTTTGAAGGGGTCATTTCCAAAAGGAGTTAAATCCATTTTGTAAAGTTTTCTGTAAAAAGCGAAATTCTAACTAGACCCTTTGGCCTACAAGACATTTAACGGGTTTCTGCGCATTATTTAGAGCAGTGTTCCGCAAATATGGTCCGCAGGCCACAAGTGGTCCTCGAGGTCTAACCTTGAGCAGGCGTAGGGTAGTGCGTTGAACCTACAAACCAATAAAACTGGTCCGCAATTGGAAATAGTTTTCGGAACACTGATTTAGAGTATTAGAAACACTTCTGGTATGCTGAAGTTTTAGAGACAAAGCATTTAAGTTTACAAAGTTTGGCGTGTTTTGTAAATTGTTAAACAGTGGATATAAACCCCTTTGGTAGTGTGCTCTTCATTTATAAACTAAAAATTCTTGGCGTTTTCTAATAGTAGAAGGTGTAAGGCAATGTCGTACCTAATATTCAATAATGTAGTTGAAAATTAAAAGTATTTAAACCTTTTGGGTTTATTTTTGAGAATTCCAATTAAAAACAAACAGAAAAATAAAAATAATTACCATTGTTTCTGTAAATTTAGTTAAAATACTAGGATACGCAGGGAGACTGAACAATTTCAGTTGAGTACTTACGGGTGTTTGGTAGGCTGGACTGAATAAAGCTAAAGTCTGATCTTGCATTAGGTACAGGCGTCAGTTAATAGTTTGCTGTTAAAATGTAGGAAAAATTTTCTTTAAAAAATCACTGAAATTCAGGTCTGCCCAAACTAACCACCCAACCAAAAATCTTGGACACGAACGTGATAAAAATTATGCTGTGGTCTCAATTTTGCTTGAACGGATTTTTTTTTTCTTCGAGATTCTAGTGTAGATTCTATGGCGGCGTATCTACCTTGCCCACACAGACTGTGGTGTGGAGTCTCACGTACGAACCATCAGTTTGCAAGAAAGAAATTACACTGTATCGTAATATCTACACTAGAATTTCGGAATAATACTGCGTTCTTCTTAAGCAAATACGAGTTACTTTTCATAATGTTTACAATTTTCATGTCCCAAGATTTTGACTGGATTGTGCGCGGACGGGACACGACGTTGGTGTGTCGTGGAATGTTTTGCTTTTATATATTCTGAACAGCACACTGCAAGGAGCTGCACTGATCACCAACCTATGCGTTTCTCGAAATAATATACTCCATTCCTAAACCTACTTCTTTGCGTTGCTGAGACAAAAGCACGCCATGAAAGTGTTATTTCCTTAAGTAACCGCCTTCAGATGATTCGTTGGGACGGGCGTAAGCCATAATGCTGTTATCGCCCATACAATTAATTTTATCTTTATTCTTTACACATAATTCCTGAAAACCTCTCCAATCTTTTGCGGGTAAAAATTACTTATTTTTTAATATTTAAAGGGGATGAAGGCAGACCTAAATATGAATGGTTTTCAGATAACTTTTTCCTACTTTTTGTCTACCGCCAAACGGAATTATTGACGCTTGTGTCCAATACAAAATCAGACTTTTGCTGTTTTCGGCCCAGCCTAGTGTTTGGCCTTCATGTTTTTTGTAAAACTTG
The DNA here is from genome assembly GCA_022664845.1 of Lepisma saccharinum. Taxonomy (NCBI): domain Eukaryota; kingdom Metazoa; phylum Arthropoda; class Insecta; order Zygentoma; family Lepismatidae; genus Lepisma; species Lepisma saccharinum. The sequence continues at coordinate 60,997 of JAGDQP010002933.1, forward strand.
TAAACTGTATTTTTGCGCCATTTTAGTAACTAGATTTCGGCCTCATCACAATGCCATTAGCTGTTTTAAAATCCACAAATATTCTTGCCCCAGTCGGGATTCGAACCCAGAACCTTGGAGACGCCGGTCTGAAGCCTCAGACTACACATTTACCTCGGTTGACTCAAGGTTTTTGTCATTAGAGTAGTCAGATCAGGTTCAACGTTTTGAAATCTTTCAGAAATGACAAAAAATAGTAAGTAAACGAATTAGAATGTAATTAAGTATGAATCTGTTCGTCTCACATTCAGACTCTTCTTCAGTATATATTATGCCATTTGTTTTGTGCGTGGTTCTGAACGAAGAATCCTGAGGGATTTGAAACGTTGAACCTGATATGATTAGAATAATCACGAAAACAATGGAGGCCAAACTTACCTAACATAACCCTAACAGTCAAGGTTAAAAATATATTGTTTTGCAAAGAAATATTGTTTTATTTCATTGTAACCTCAAAATAGGTTACCAAAGGTGACGTACACTTCCATTTGTTTACTGAAACTGACATTTAGACAGTTGCAAAGGGTTTTTGTAATACCAAAATTAGTTATGTTAGTCATTCTTTTCGTTTTCGTTGATGTAATATCTGAAAATTCTCGGTCAACCATCTTTAGCATATTTAGTCCACGTGTGTTGACCAAAATTGTATATAAAGTGGGTAGTGTATTTCACATTCAAGTTAACGAAATTTTTCTCTAGTCGATATTTAAAGATAAAAGTGTACTCATATTAATAGTGAAAGTAAGTACTTAAATCCTTATTTTCTGTTTCTTTATAGAGCCCTTCTCGGACTGGTACGAACAGCAAGTTGATTTACCCATCTTTGAAGAACTGCCCAGTGATACTCAGGTGTCTCATAATGTCCGAGAAACGGAAGTCCCGACTCCAGGGAAGCCTGTGGAAATTAAATCCATTCCAACTCTGCCAACTGATACCCTGGCCCTACTGCAGGAGTTTGAAACCGTGTTCGGGGAAGTGGAGATGTCCCATGGAGCTCTCACACCACCCGAGAGCCCGACGACTTCTGTTGTACCAACATTTCCTGTTGAAATTGTAGAAAAGCAACATCAAAATGGCAACAGCAACAACGGCAGGGAAGAAGAAATGCTGATCTTCACTCAGCTTCAACCAGCTCTACCCTTGACTCCGGTAGCTGCAAATGCTGAAGATTTGGCTCGTGAAATGGCTGTAGTGGATGAATTAGTTCGCACACGCGTTGAAGATCTAGTTCCCAACACTTCCATGGAATTATGTGTGGTTGACCCATGGAGGAATTCAGCCTCCTCTTCGTCCTCATCGCCATCACCAGAAAGTTCCGATGTAGAATCTGATGCTTCTCATCTTTCAGCACCAATTATCAATCACGTTACTCCACCGAGCCCATCTAGCAGTAGTCTCAGTGGCTACGAGGACTCGGACCCTGAGTGGACTCCAGGTAACTGGAAGTCCCCTCCTTCCTCCCCGCAAGAAAATTCGCCTAAGGCTCGGCGAAGTAAACCATACGGGCGCTCTAATCAGAATGATGGCACTTCCAATCATTCACGAAGGAGGTCAACCGTTAACGTTGAAGAAAAGCGTTTACGTAAAAAGGAACAAAATAAGAATGCGGCCACGCGATATCGGATGAAGAAAAAGGCTGAAGTTGAAGAGATTCTCGGCGAAGAAAAAGGCCTGCAAGATGAAAATTCTGAACTTCAGCAAAAGGTTTCAGACCTCTCTCGTGAAATTAAGTACCTGAAAGGACTCATGCGAGACATGCTCAAGGCTAAAGGAACGATAAAATAAGGATCTCTCTATTACATTTAGTTAGCTTTAGGACAAATAGTTTCTCAGAACATTTCGTAGTTAGTGATTGTTAGCTCTTGAGCAAGGTAGCATTAGAACGGGTCAACTACACATTTGGAAAAAACCTGGTTTGCTTCATTCCTGTAGGTAGTGTAAATGTGCTGTGCTACGTCAGACATTTGTCATATGGATGGTCGTGTTTGTTGTTCAGGCTGTCTACACTTTTGTACATTTGAATATCATGTGTATGAAGGCCTTCGGTTGCGAGGTACTGAGGAGAGCATGATGTGAGAATGTACAAAAGTTTAGAACGGCTTGTTTACCATTATTTTTTGGCATGTAATTGGCTACTTTGTTAAGAAGCGGCACTTCTTTTTATTTGTTCTGTCTTCATTGTATCAGACGTAGTTTTATATGGAAGTTGAAAAAAAATAATTTTAAATAAATAAATATATATATAGTCTCCAATGATTTCTTGAAAGCTATATCTGTTTGAACACTTTTTCAGACACTTGTAAGTCAATCCAGTTTTATTGGTTGTTTTAATTTGTGGGAGTTTCAGTATTATGGTGTGGATATATATATATTATTTTTTTTCGTAAAGTTCACAGATAAATTCCTTCCTTTTATTTTTGTACTATGTCACATGTAATCCACTTATTTGGGATCAATAAAGTAGGAGTGATGAGTGGGCGGAAAATGTCTTTCCTTCTGGAAATTATGACGCCCTGTACCTGATGTAAGTAGGTGGATGACTACGGGAATTGTGGGGTCCTTCAATATTGTGCAGTCGTGCGTTTTTTGATTGTTCTAAAGAGCAGCCTGGATTTTTGGTACCGTTAAAGCGCTGAAGACCCTTATTATAAACAAAGGGGTAAAGATAATTTTGTTATTTTAACGTCTGAAAGCCTATTTCAGTTCTCAGTATCAAGTTTCGCCTAACTCCTTGCAAAACCACGAATCATGTCAATATTGGGCGTGAGCCAAAGTTGCCAAAATTCCACAAATAAATTCAGCTTCGAGTACGTATCAATGTTCAACAGACACTAGTTTAATAAATTTGAATTGCATTTGTTTATAGCCTTTTGGGATCTTTGACCCAGGTAGAGGATTTGAGACGTATCGGCCAGCACCTTATTTAAGGTAACATTCTGGCATTCGCCAGGTTAAACTAAAGGAAACCTTGGAAAGCTTCAGTCAGTATAGTCGGCCGCGAAATTCGAACAAGCATGCCTACCCAATGCCAATCCGAAATTTGCAACGTGTTGCCGCTAAATTCGTGCTAGGTCTTAAGAAAAAACGAACCATGTCAGATGGGAAGAATTGTTACACTGAACGAATGCTGAATTTTCTAAAACTTGTGATTACAGGTGATGCAACATTGGTGGTGTATGGGTACGATGTGGAAACGAAGGTCCTATCATTGCAGTGGTTCGGGCAATCCTTATTACAGTCCAGGGAAAAAGCCCGAATGATTAATTTCCATCTTAAGGTGATGTTAATCTTTTGACAGGCAGGAAGTCGTCCATTCGGAGTTCGTGTCACATGCTTTCACAGTGCTATGTTAGCTTGATGCAACGATTACCAGAAAAGGTGCGGCGCAAGAGACCAGAGATGCGTCAGGGCAAGTCTGGCATGGTTCATCCACGGTAATGGACGTGCCTATTCCTAATTCATCCGCGAGCTTCTGGCAAGCACCAGACACCTGTTGTACCAAACAGACCTATTCCTCTGGTACCAGCCGAAGCGACGTATTTTTCTTTTCTAGCTTAATACCAACCTTCAAATGTTGCAGATTCTAGACCATAGGTGAGATCCAGAAGAAATCGCTACGGGACTTCAAGACCATCAGACTTCACGGACATTGGAGGGAGAGTAGTTCAAAGGAGAGAGGTCCGGCCAAGTGCTGAATATGACCATTTTCTATATTTTAAAAGTTCTTGGATTTATTTTGAACAGCCCTTGTACGAATTTCTCAGTGCACTTCTAATACAATAAACAATTGCATTGCTCTATTAGCAAATATCACACACACACATATAAATACGCAGAAGCTGCATATAAAACAAACGTAAGAGTAAGTATCAGTTCAAAGGAGCACATTGCTGGAGTAAACAGGCCGCCGGGTTTGAGTATTGGATAGGAACTGTCACCAGACTTAATTTGGAATTATAAACAGTCGTTTCAAATATTGGATGGATGGATAATTCCATAAATGAAATGGGAGAATTGGAAAGTGAAACTTACATGGTATCAGATATCCCACTAATCTATGTACACTCAGATTCATAGAAAATAGATGTTGAATGTACAGTCACGGAAATACGCACTGCAGGAGTCCAGCAATTATATAATGGTCTAGCATTTAGTTTCTATTTACCTTTTTTATGTGGACTAGATAGGCACCCTTTAGACTAAGCCTGCCACATCTGTTCTTTAGGCACGTCATGGCCAGGGGTGGATTTTGGTTTCATTTTTTGGCCTGGCCAACTGCTTGGAAGGGGTACATTTTAGGGACAGTATATCTGGTCATTACATAATAATAATAATAATTATTATTATTTTGCTTGTTCGGCTAGGAGTTTGGAAAGTTTTGACCTCCCCCTGCGAGGCCAGTCCAGAGCCGAAATCCACACCTGCGCACTTTAGCTTCCCCAGAAATTATGCTGTGACCCTAGCAGTAGTTCAAACTCGCTCACAAATATGAGTAGCTTACTCTTCGTGCCGTATTTTTCATATGTCAATGGACTAGACACTAGAATTTCATTCTTTCCTGCTGAGAGATAAGCTCAAGAATGGATTCAATCTGGACGCCACTCAGCAACAGACATCACCTCATGAGGTCATGTGAGCGAAATCCTGAAAGAGGCTATAAAAATATTCCAATATGGTTATGATTTTTAGCAAACTAAATTTCTCGTAAGACGAGTAATTTACGCATTTTCTTTTTAGTTCTGATTTTTTTCCATTGCATATTGTTCCATAAGATTTTTAATTTTCATTTCGAGGATCACTTAGCTGGAAATAAATTTGTGCAGGAGCATTTTTCCTCATCTTCTTGTGTAAAATTTGACATTACGGCTTCCCTTTCGTTATATACAGGCAAAATAACACCGACAAAACATTTTCATGGGATTCGTAATATGAAAACAAAACAAAAATAATATTTTCATTTCAACCATATAGACTTCCGAAAGAGTGGGGGAAATGAGTTTTTAGAGCTTGATATTTCCAACACGACGAACAGAAGAACAGAGGCGTCATGGTACCCTCAAATATTTCAAACCCAGGGATGCTGTATTTCAAGAGAAAATCTGGACCGCTACCAATTGACGAAAATCTTTGAAATATGAAAAAAAAAAAAAAAAAAAAAAAAGGTTAAGCACTTTAATATCTTTGTGTTAAAAACCGTCAATTGTATATCCAACACTGCACCTAAGTAATCACAATGAAAATACTACTACTACTAAAACTGTTAAAATGTTCCGTGGTTGAAGTACCTTGAAGTTCCCTGAAGAATTGTTGTGTAAAAGGAAGACAAAGTTATAAAAAATGTACAATCAATAATACAAAGAAATACATTTTCCCAACTCAACTTATTTTATTTAAATTTATAAACATTTCTCGTTGCCTTGCCGATTTTACTAAACGAAGTATATTTTTTCTTGGCATTGTTATGGTCAGCGAAAAATTACAAAAAAATTCAATCAATCGGTGGTTTAAATATCACCGAAACAGGAGGCAGATAAAAACAAAGGGTAACAAAAAAGATGTTTCGTTCAATATTAAGGTGAATTGAAACGTAAACTTGAATTAAATTATTATTATTATATATAGTCAAGACTTTTTAAAAAATGCCATACTCATAAACTGAAGTGAATATAATCGTGTAAAAATAAAGGAAACAATATTTCCCCCTTCCTCTATTCTTCGATGCAAACCGGGACAGTTATATGTCCCGAGAATTATTTTCGGGATACCGGGAAGCAGATCTCGATTCTGGTACGGTCCCGTATTTTCCGGGACGAATAGCAATCCTAATCAAACCTTTTCTATTTTAAAAAAATGCATTTCAGAATTGTGCAATGGGTGGACAAGGGATTTTCCTAAGGAGGTAGAAGACCACCCCGGAGTCCCGTTTTGACCGTCCGTCTCTCGACAATTTTGAACTCAGGCACTACTAGACCTGGTGGTTGAGGTATCTTTGGAAAGGTCTTGAGTTAAATCCCGTATTATTCATCCAAATCGCAAGGGCGGGTTTCGAGTTCCGAGGCGCATATTTTAACTCAATAATTAGGACTGAAGGTTTCTCAAGTGTAATGGAAAGAACTTGGCAAGACTAATACAAAGCCGTATTATTCATCCAGATCGCAGGGGCGGAGCTCGAAATACCGGGATTCAACTTGGAACTGTTAGACCTAGGGAAATAGGTGAGGTGTCATTGAAAAAAAAAATCCAACGGAACATTAATAATCCAAGGATGCTCGCTGCTGAAGCTGTAGCTCATATGCACAGTCCCCCAACTGGAATCCGCCTCACTTGTTTTTAGAAGTGCTTTTGATAATGAGCTCAAACGAAGTTGGAAGCAAACAAAATTCTAATACTGAACCTAGAAATTTCTTAGACTCCATCGAAGTAATTAAACATATTTACTTATATACTTACTTTGGGCTGCTGGAGATCTCTTCTTGCAACTTTTGACAGTGTGTGTCAGCTTCCTTTTTTATTTAATATCAACAGCTGCTGCAGAAATGTCCCAGAAATTATTGATAAATGCAGCACAAGATACAAAAACACTGTCACCAAAACAAAACAAACTTCACTATACGCATTGCACACAAGATTTCTCTCACAACTAGTAATGAACGAAACTAACACTATGGTGTCTGTAATTTAGCCACTATCACGATCCCTCTTCATTCTATTATTTATACTACTAAAGTATATTAGTACTTACTATATTAGTATATACTTCCGATTTATAAGATCAATGACAATGTTTGTTTATCCATTTCACTATCCTGACGCCACTCAACCTATAGCGTCTCCAGCATAGAAAAGCGCAAAATATTCACAGTCCTTGTCGGAAACTAGCAACAAAGGGGGTTTATGAGACTTGTATTTGGCTACAGCCTTGGCGCTTCGTTCTTGTAAACAAATATTTAAAACCAATAAATGTGTTTTTGAGTGAACTTATGAATGGTGGAATCTGAAAGGAATAGGAAGGGGGGGAAATGTGCCCTATTTTCCATTTGCAACTAATCCTGCCCTAAACTGCCTTTGACAATGGGTGAAGCACTGTTTTATGACACCGACGTGGGTTTAAAAAACAGTTTCGTTCATACATTTTTCTTCTTTTCCATTCATTATTTTGAAATCTAGAGAAAGGTCAAGTTCTTTAACATGAGCAACCCACAACCCTCGTGATCATAAAGTACACCGAAGTTGTGAGCATTCAGCGTTTTATCCTCTGTCTCTTACCACTCAATCTCCTTTTCCCGGTTCAGAGGGGGAAATTGGCAGGACTTAGCAGGCACGATTGACGTGTTGTATTAACCTCTTCCAAGGAGAGGCCGGGGGAGGGCAAAGGAACCCAAGTGAACGTCGAAGAAACCTTCAAATTGTCCTTTGTTTTCAGTGAGTTTATGATATTAACAATAAAAGTGGAGAGAGTGAAGAGATTGTACAGAAGGCTCTTTGTTTTGTAACGGGGTTAGAGATGTTAGTTTGGCCATGAGTTTTGTGTGTCCAAATGGCTAATTTTAAAATACCGGTACGACTCTAACGCTACAAGTAGTAGCAAATGTGGTAATCTTTATTGAGTAACATTACGCTTCCAAGACAAAAGGGCCGGCGGGAGGGGGAACATCTGCGAATTTCCGTTTTCCCGGCTCCAATTCCCAATCCGCCAGTCCAATTTTATGGAGTCTTCAAAAGTACCTTCGGAGCCGTACAACCGTTTCACGGAGAGGAGAGGTTTTTCTGAAAGAAACCCTGCAAGCATAAAAGTTAGCTGACATGACAATGCTTCTGAGAGTTATTTGCATTCAGTTAATACAGTATTTAAATTTTAGTCTGACCGATTCTGTAAAGTAATTTTTGTTTATCCACAAAACAAAGTATAACGGACTACAGCAGGATTTAGCCTGGCCCGTCGAGGCCCGATATCCACCCCTGGTCATGGCTTAATCATAACTGCATATCTGGCCGATAAATATAATTTAATAAAAAGCTAAATGTTAGTTTTTATTCAACTCCCGCAGTACATACTTCCGTGACTGTACTTTCCAAGTCCGACAAGTTGCACATGAACGAACCATTCATTACTCGTATTTGGCGTAGATGTAAAGTTAACTTGCCATGTGTTGTGTTTTCATCGCATATTAGTTCGCTGTTGGCTGATTGTACTACAAAGCAACCAAAACAGTTCTTGCCGTTTCTGGTAGGAACAAAGGTATACAGAAAATGTCATTTCCAGTTAGTCCTCAAAGTAACCCCATCGGCATCCGACACCTTTTGCTAACGTTCTGCAGCTGCGTATTGCCGTGGAGGTAAAACTTGGACGTAAATGCCTGCCGCAAGTCTGCCTCATTGGCGAAGGATTTCCCACGAAGATGGCTGTCTGGGGAGTACGGTGGATGGCAGTGTTTCTTCCAGCCAAGTCGCTGTATGGTATTCCTGGCCACATGCGACCTGACATTGTCGGCAAGGAACACTAGAGGATGTTTCAGTCTCAAAACAGGCAGGTAGACCCAAAATGTGTCTGGTCACCACCTCCAATTTTGTTGACAAAATTATGGTAGTTTCATCTATTGGAAACATGAACAGAATAAAGGATTTTTGCGATTTTTTTTTGGGGGGGGGGGCTGAGTTAGGGCCTGTTCAAAATTGCCTGTCCCTGAGCCGACTGTGAAAAATATGTAAATCGTCATATTTTGAAATGAATGCTGCTTGAAAACTATAAAAGCTAGAGACATGATTTTTTTTTATTATTCTGAAGGACATAAATTATATTATCTAACGTCCTAGGAAGAACTAATTGTACAGGATGACCAGAAAAAAATTGTCAAATTACGCTAATACTTTGTAATTTTTCGTAACTACAAGATTTTTTTCTCGAAAAACCAACAACCGATCACAGTTATTATACCAGTAATCTGGAGTCTTACTTGGTTAGTCCTACCAGTATTTTTTCGCTCTGTTCTGGGGGTGCGTAGTTTTCGTACTATTTGTCGGTAAAAACGCCACCAGTAAAGAAACGTGAAATTTTCTAACTACAGTATCTCAAAAACCCCAACCTTAAAAATTCTGAAAATTTTACCATATGATATCCAAATGGCAGGTAGTTGACTGGTAGAAGCAGATTCCCGGATTTGTGCCTTGAACATTTTTTATAAATTTTTAACTCTGATGATCTCCCGAGATTTTCAGAGTTTCACTTACAGCGTTATAACGCGAAAACTATCAACCCGAATATAACCACTTATATTTTGTTAGAGGAACGTACGTACTTTCCAACGCTGTAAGCCACGGTTTTATGTTCTGTATGGGGCAATTTATGGCGGGAAATTTTGGAAATGAAAAAAAAATGAAGGTGCTTCCCCATAACAAAAAAAAAACAAAAAAAAACGGGTGATAATTAATTAGTACTCAAAATTAGAACAGCTGTTGACTATTCAACCTTCTTTGAGTGTTGCTGCAGTTATTTGATACTTATGTTAATACATATCTAATACCAGCAAGTATTCATGATTCGAGAAGGTCACATATGTGTCATTTCAATTAATTTTTAATGTTCCCCAACCTTTGGTTTTACTTTACCCAATTCCTCACCTTTACTGATTCTAAAGGATCTTATTTCACTATTTGGCAAGTGTAGAAGCTTTGTTTGGTGCAAGAGAAAAGACAGTTTTCCACAAATGAAGCTCCATCTCGAATGGCTTCGGTATTTTCTTTTTGGAGATTGAATTTTGTTGCAAAATGTTTACACAATCCTCCTATGACATCACAGGCACTTTTGCCATGACCTGTAGCTGTGAACACCCATCCCCTTTTATCAGCTGGTACCTATTTTTAAAATGTCTTGCGGCTCCATCAGGAATGTAAACTATTGTTTCAAATTTGAACTGATTTTGGCTTTCGATTTCATTGGAAGTCATGTGAATTGCACAGAGAGCATGTGCTGAGTCATGTGTTATATCTGAAACCACGACAAGCGATTGTGTCTTAACTGCCAAAGTAAGTTACACATGTAAATAACGATATATGCACATTGCACCGATGATAGCTCTGAATTTCATCAGGAAAAATTTCACTCGTTTTCTATAAAATCAAAGTAAAACCAACAGTGGATTTTCTGACACAGAACTTCTCAACCTAGCTTATGGCATCTCTCTAGACTTTTCGGAAGTAGGTATGAGTAACACATTTGCGGATCCATCCTCTTGCATCATTCAGGAATTTTTAATTGGGTCACTTCCATCCCAAATTGCGGAAGTGATCTTTCTTTCTTCTATACCCAGAATCTGTAATGTTACTTCTGCACCAGGACAGCTTTCGCATGATTGAAGCCAACAACTCTGTGTTGGTTCCGAACATAAACACAAAAGTGGCACATGCCAGTTACATGGTTCAGAGCAGCACAAATGAGTTTCAAATTACTGCATTAACACACATGCTGCTTGTTCTGGTTGAACTTTAACCCATTTTGGACGAAGTGAATAAAACTTAGTACAACCAATTTTTAAGTTAGGATTGTCCTGTTTCAGTAGCACGTACGCTTCTCTTATTGACCTGATCATAAATCATTTTACCTTCTTTATTTTTTCACGAATGCTGATTACATCGTTCTTATTAGGACTTTGTCGGGAGCATCTTTGCTGTCAGTAAGACATGGCAGTGGCCAGTGCTTCTGACACAGGGTCAGACCTTGCATAAATTCCTTTTTCTATTCTTATCGTACGTGACTTATCTGTCATGTGTTTTGTGGTATGACGTATGTGTTTTATGATTTGATTTTTACTCTGTATCAGGAATAACTGTACTTTATCATTATAATTTGAAGCTGACTGTAGGGCAGTATCCATGTTTTGAAACCAAACAGCACATTTTGAACAATATAATCTCTCCTCAGAACATTTCAAAGATAAATTTACACCATAAACATCCTCACAGGGGACCAACTTTTCATCCATTTCCATTTTTTTCTCTTTATATACCCAACTCTTGTTTGTTGAATTTTTGAAGGGATCTTTAATGGTGGCATGTCAACATCTAGCGTAGAAATTGCGGTATTCACAACGTCCGCAATTTCTACCTCATCGGTGAAGGGCAAAGAATTGTCTTGAGTCGAAGGTTCAGTGATCTCTGGAGCGAAATTTTTCAATTCGTTAAACTTACTTTTATAGAAAGTCACACGCTTCTTGCACAAATCATCATCACCAGAGTTAACATTTACACGTGATCCTACTATTTCTTGTATCGATTCAGTTAAGTCTTGCACTTTATAGAATTTAACAGCACTTGTTTTATACACGCACTTTTTATGCCTCTTGATGTAGTCCACACATTTAACTCTGTCTTTGCTATAAAGGTCTGACATGGTTACAGGTTTGTGTAAATCTTTCAAAATGTAAATTCTATGTTTACGAGTTGTTAACCCTTTGAGAGCAATGCACGTTATTTATAATTCAAAATATGTTGGCTATTAAATATTTCTTAATGTATATACAAACCAGATTTTCCAATCATAATCAGCGAAGTGCTGTAACCATAATTGTCATTAATACACAGATTACAAAAACATGTATCAGGATTCTAACGAGAGGACATACTGTTCATAGATTTCTTGTTTCGTTCAAAAGAACTTTACATTTTTAATTGCGCGGAAATAATCATAAACCAAATCCCATCTTAGCAAAAAACAAAACACAATGGAGATCTTTAAAAGTCATGAACAGGTTTTATTTACTTCTTATTATAATATTCCCAGTTTCGCCCGTATTAGCTTCAAATTTCCACGATAAGGGAATTCTTAGAACAATTTCCGACCACATTCGAACAGGGTGGACATTCCCGGAAATTATCAAATTACTAATTTTCACTTTTTTTTTTAATGACACCGAATAAATTTCCTTCCGCACATAGTTAAGGAACTCTACTCATATATTCTGCAAGCGTGGTCGATATTCGACAAACACTCATAAATCTTTTCGATAGGTCAATTAGGGAGGTGTATTGACGTGCATATACTGCTTCAGGATATGGCGGGAAATTCACATATGTACAAGATCGGGATTGTATTATTTTTTATAACTTCGTTCCGTAGGCATCGTTATCGAACTTGCAGCATATATTGCTTATGGGTCAGAAAATATTTATTGTAATTTTCGGGTATGGGGAAACAGTGTTGCAGCCTCCAAGATTTTTTTAAAGAAATAAAAAGATATTTTTTTTTAAATTTCATTTCCAAAATTTCATAGTTTTCGAGTTATAATGCTGTAAGTGAAACTCGGGAGATCGTCCGGGTTAAATATTTGTAAAAAATATTCAAGGCAGAAATCCATGAATCTGCTTCTACTAGTCAACTACCTACCATTTGCGTATCATATGGTAAAATTTTAAGGATTTTTTTTTAGATATTGCAGTTAGAAAATGTCACGTTTCTTTACTTGTGGCGTTTTTACTGACAAATGGTACGAAAACTACGTACCCCATGACAGAGCAAAAAATACTGGTAGGACTAACCAAGTAAGACTCCAGATTAGTAGTATGACAACTTTGATCGGTTGTTGGTTTTTTTGGGGAAAAAAAAATACAAAATTTTACCGTAATTTGTCAATTTGTTTCTGGTTATCCTGCACAATTACGGTTTTTCCTGTCGGCTCGGGGATAGGCATTTTTAAAACAAAATTGGAGGTGGAGGTGATCAGACAGCCTTTGCCTGAGTTGAGATGGAAACATCGTATACTCTTCCGAGTCTCCAATGTTGGCTCCTTCTGCTGCAGTGCCTGTTACATACGTTTGAACTGCTGTGGGTACAGGTCCACAATGATGGTCCAAGTCGTAGTGCATCACTTGGCGACTGGTCCACCAGGTCCAAGAGTATGATCTTGTAATGTGAGGCACGTTTCGCGGTTACAACCAATGTCTGGGATGCTTGGATGTCACATACTGGACCCGCTTTTTTTTTCAGTGGTTAGCACTTGATCGAATGTGGGTGTGCGACGACGTGTGCCGAGAAAACGACAAACAAGGTCACTATTTGGACCTTCTTGGCTTCCGACAGTGTGTGGAGCACTCAGTCGCTCAACTTGTGCAGCTATGGACAAAAATTTTGATACATGTCTTCAGATAATTTTTCCAAATACGCAGAGCTGTTCCTTCCGTGTATGGAATCTAGTAACGAAACACAAGGATGAATGATTCCAGTTACAAAAATATCCCTCTCCAGGATAAAACGAAGAAACTATGCAAGTGGGTGCAATTTTTTTACTTAGATTATTTGTTTTGCCGAAGAAATAGATTAAAAAAAAGCCTCTTTTAGCTACAAGTTTCAACAGTATTTTCCACAAAGGTACGTTACGTGATCGTGTATATGTATACGATACAAGTCAACAAATGTATACGATATTTCAATTTTTTATTTGTGTAAGAAAAGTCAGTTATAAACATGCCTTAAAACTTCTCTCCAACGCTGTACGCCTTCCCTATGGGGTGCAGGTAGAGTTGCCACCTGTCACGTATTTTAGGGGGAATTTACGCGTCCCGTATTATGTAAATTGTAAATTTGTAAATTCATATGCATATTTTCAACATATCAATAATTTTATTAAATAAACCGTGATGTAGGGGTGTTCGGTATTGAGATTTTTATACCGTCTTTCGGTATTTTTTAGATACCGGCAATTATCGATATACCGATCGATATCAATAAACCGAAATATCTAATAATATTGATATACCGAGCAAAATCAAAATACCGAAAATAATTATAGTGAGCGATATGGAAGTACTCATGTGCGTATGTATTTACGAGGTTGGCCTGAACCCGCACCCCGAAATTTCGGTTAATATGCAAAAAATATTATAATTTTAGGCGTAATTATCTGTATTTAGGGTTGTATTTCTTTTCTTCACAAGAACCTTGTGTTACGTAAACATTGAAATTGATACAGACAAATTGACAGCCGCCGCGACCTGGACTCGAACCCGGATCTCCTAGTTGCCGGCTGGGTAAGCTGTCCATTACACCACCGCGTCACCTCAATTCTCTGTGTGTATAGACTACTCCTCACACCTTAACACTCTTCCAGCCGCAGTAGCTGGTTTGTTCGCAGTCAAGGCACCTCATACATTTGATGATTTTATTGAGGAATTTGTTTTACAGTTCGAAATAATATATGTAATTTCTTTTTTCGAAAGAACCTTGTGTTAGGTAAACATTGAATTTAATACAGAAAAAATGACAACTACCCGGTCGGCAGCAAATGGGTGCAAGTATCAATCTTTATTGCTAGTGTAATAATAAAGTGAATATCTACACGTGAGATAACCAATGGACTGTTGGTGACTTAAATTAAGAAAGAAAAAAAGATTGACATGAGAAAAAAAAGTTGATTATTCCTATTACAGAATACTATACTGATAATAAACATTAATGTATTTACATTAACGCACAGACTCATTTTGAAATCGAGAAAGAGCACGCATCTTGATAAATGATTGTGCTGCAATCAGGAACTTTGAATTTAATTTTAAGGCCTTTAGGCAACTCAGGCTCAGACCAGATGCATGATGATGGAATGATTAGTGGAGTGAAAGTGGGAAGAAACGGGAGAACCTCGAGAAACCCACGCACACGGTGTTTGTTCACTACAAATCCCACATTGCACGAGGAGGGTTTGAACCGACGAATCCAAGCGCCAGAGGTGAACGCTCCAACCATTGAGCCACTGCGTTCCGCTCTAATCAGGTACTGTTTGGACCTTTCCTGAAAAAAAAAAAAAGTTACTGTAGCTTCGCCGACTTCCCGTGGAGTCAGTAACGCAGTGGCAGGTTTGAGGATGGGATAAAAGCCAGCAGCAAAATTAATTTCAGCAACATTTTGAAGTAATTCATAAACCGTTGAGTAAGGATTGCCAAATCCGGATATCCGAAACTCGAATCTTCGGGGTTTCGGATATCCGGTGCAATGGATTTTTCAGATTTCGGTCGCAGGTTCAAAGACCCAGAATTCGGATTTCGTTATTATGCTGCATCTGAAACTGCGATGACGGGGTAGTAAATTATGAAAGGCCCTGGCCAATACCTTTCCCATCCTCTGCCTTCCTCATCCCGGCCTGAGCCAAAGGAAAATAAAGGAGAGAGAGAATTGAATTTTATTTATGGCCTTTAGGCATCTAAGGCTGAGGTCGGGATACGGCAGGGGAAAGGATTCGGGAAGGTGTCAGCCAGGGCCTATGTTGAAGGTGCCGCCCCGGCATTTGCCTGGTGTGACTGAGGAAAAACCTGTCAGGGTGGTCGATCGCTGGGAGTACAAGGCATAGCTAGGTACTTACCTTTTCGGTTATTTTGGATTTGTACCGTATTTTTTGGTATTATCCCGTATTTTTCGCCGAACGTCCCGTAATTTATTCATCAAAAGGTACAAATCTAACCCTAGGCGCAGGTGAAGTCTGTTTCATCAGAAACTTAGAAGCTTTCTGCAAGCTCTCTACACATTGCCTGCTGTACTCTATGTCCGCCTTCAGAGCCTGTCGGAGCCCACTGCAGGATTCATCACACAGCACAGTGGTAAAAGAACCACTAAAAACCAGGCCAAAAACCAAAGTCAGCAGAAAGAACGGAGACAAGTCTAGTATCAAACAGAAAGGTCTTAGTGCCCGACGAGCGACCCAGACATTACTTGTCACAGCGGAACGTGCTTCACACTTCTATACGCACGAAATATAAATGTTCTCTATCTGTTGGACCAATCGCCAAGTGGTGCACTTCGAGCTCGAGCTGCTACCACCGGATCAAACCATCATTACGGACCTGTACTCGCAGCAGTAGAAACGTGTGCAACAGACGTGTTTTTATTTTACAGGAGACTTGTGAACGAAAAATATTTTCTGGGCCATGATTGTTTTGCTGAAATTTACTGTGCTTCGCGTTGTAATGTGATGAATATTTTCATAGAAGACATCTCTGTCTAAAGTTAGGGACCCTGTCATTAGCAAAGTAACGATGACAACTATTTCTTTAAGACAAAATGGAGCAAATTTATAGAACAAAAGACAAATGTCTTTAGGTATGTGGAGGAAAAATAAAATGGAAGACTGCATTGCAAAGAATTAGAACAAAATTCTCTACAATAAACACAGTCAATAATTTATATGTGAAGATCTCACGTGCCATTTATAATCTAGATTGGAACTAGCGCTTATACATCCTTTGTGTTAAAATAAGGAAATGATGAATAGCATAAACCAAATCTAGCTTAGCGGATATTATGTACAATATCTTCCTTTGAAACGACATGCATGAAAACTAATGAAAATTGAATAATGTTTCCCTAGAGGCAAGGCGAGTAATATTTGTTTGACTCAAATTTAGTTTTACGAAAAATTTATAAGACAATGTTTCTGTTTGAGGTTAATTTGGCTGTTTGAAAAGTTATAAATATCAGACATGAATTGTTACATGGAAATTTGCTTCGAAAGCCACATGGAATTAGCTACAAACCACTTCATATTGTATACAGTTTGTACCCCACTACAAATTTAAATACATGACATGAGGCGCCTAGAATCAAACTCCGCCAAATCCTCTTACACACTTTTTTGGAAAAGTCACAAAAACGGTCACAAACAAACCCTTGACAATACAAACATAATGTTTTTACCAAAAAGCGTGTTAATTTTATTGTGTCATAGTTGCAAAATATGAAAGCAATCCAATTATAGCAATTTGACATATAAGGAAACATAGGTGTTGGAAATTCGGATATGGCGGGTTTTGATACTGAATTAAGGATTTGGCGGATTTTGATACTGACAGGATTTGGCTGGAATTGAAACTCAGAAATACATTGATGCTGTTGCTTCAAAGGGATTTGAAAACTAAGGACAATTTAACAATAAAAAGAGGGAAAAACAATAATTTATGACATAATAGAATATCAATAATAAATCGTAAAGTTGCAAAATACTTTATTTTGTTGTCGAAAGTGGAGTACACGGTCATTTGCAATTAAAACTATCTCCGGTTTGATAACATAATGGTATTAAATCTTTGGAAGAGTGGCTTTTTACATTAGTTTACTAAACGACATCAAGAATACCAGCTTCTTCTTCCTCGACTACGTAGTCAGACTCAGTTTCGTCAGCTGGTTGAGACGTCTCTCCAACTTGATTTTTCTCCACTTGAAAATAAAACTGAAGAGATTCATTGTTCCTCCAGTCGTCTCCAAAGTGCTTCGATAACAGTTTCGCAACGTCCTTTATTTTCATAGGCTTTACACTGACTCCCATGTTCATCTCTTTTGGCCACATAGTTTGATGTGTAAGATGTGGCTTTGTTACTTGTTTGAATTTAGAGGTGTTAGTTCTGTAAGCCACTTCACCCTTGATCAACACACACGATTTCTTGTGATTTTTCTGCAAAATGATTCGTTTGGATGGGTTGCCGGCAAATTCGGACTTGAGAACCATCTCGTTTTCTAAAGAGATATACGAATGTAAAGTTCTTTTCCGATCGACTGTTATCAGTAGGTCTTTGTCTTTTTGTCGGTACTGATTTGGTATGCTTAAGAATGAAATTGTTTTGTTGGATTTTATCTATAGAGGAGTAAAATACTGAATGAAACTTCGAAATGTCCACGAGGGAAAGATTATCGCATCGATAAGCATTTTCTATCTTATGGTTGCAACATGGCACGCCAGGAGGTTCAGTTGGTGCGTATCTGAAAAATACAAACGTCTGGATGAGGCTTTAGGTTTACGTAAAACCCAAAGACCCCTTTGAAGCACCGTACTACAACAAAACATTAATGAAAACTTCCTAGCAAATATTAACAACAAATAAATGAATTCGAATTCTTACAACTGTTTGCGCTTTTTCTCGCGTTTCCATTCCTGCTTGTTCGAGGTTTTCTTTCTTGATTGTTTTCCAGAACAAGGCGTCAGATTAGTCCCTACAGCGTCCTCCATGTCAAAAGAATAGTAATTACATGAACTTTTGTAACGGTAACAAATTGAAACTCTTCTTTTTAATTTAAAACTTTATAAACTGAACACAAAAGCAAAGTTAGTTACGTTTGCAATCCACCCAGGCAGAACAGGAGACTGAGTGACAAGTGCCGCTGTAGTAAACAATTCGCTCCGCATTCTGGAAAGTCACATGACTGAGCCGGGCACTCTCATTGGCTACCTTGGATGTGGCGGAGTTTGAAACCAAACATGGCCTAGCTCTGTTCGGATCTGGCGGATTTTGAAACCAAGCCACATTTTCAACATTATTTTACAGTAGTATGTAGTGGGTTTAGCTACGAAATACTGTTTTCTTTGAATTCAGCATGTTTAAAACTATAGGATAGGATGTATAACTCAATTTTTATGAAAAATGGATTTGGCGGGGTTTGATTCTAGGCGCCTCACATCAAATGTTGTATGACTAAAGTTGGGTCTCTGATTGCCTTAGGTTTACTTCTATGCTTATGTTGGTTGAAGAGAGGCATCGTGTTGCAAATATAAAGCTCTACTGAAAACTTTCCAATCAGTCAGTTCACATGAGGCCAAGGTGAAACACTCTACGGCATTATCAAGTTTCTTCCAGGCAACTTAATGCCATTGTCTTTGTGTGTATGAGGGGAAACCTCCTCATGCTCTATACAAGCCCCTTTATCGCATGACGAACTAGTTTACAGGGTTAGGACATGGAAACAATATTCTAAACGCTATTATGATCACTAGATGAGAAAACCGATCTAATTTTCATGAAATTGTAATTCTATCAAATAATTTATTGTAGCCTAATTAGACATTTTAAGTACCGTATATAAAACAAAGTGGAGGTAATATTAACACAATTTTCAACATTTTTTAGTAAGTTACAACGCTTTATGTAAGTATATAACGATGAGGGGAAACTCATTACAAAACAAACTATTTAACCGTGTAAAATCTTCAGAGCAGCGTACACTGTGAAGAACCACTCACAAAGCGAATTTGACATCCCCGTTTCACAAGTCTCCTGTAATATAAAAAGTCGCCTGCAGCAGGAGGAGTTCATTGGTACATCACAAGGGTATACTGTTCTTTGCCGACAATGTCAGGCCGCATGTGGGGCGGGTGGCTAGGGATGCCATACAGCGACTTTGCTGGGAGAGACTCTGCCATCCACCGTACTCCCTGGACCTTGTGCTCTCACCTTTTTCATTCCCTGGGCAACGATCTTCATGGGAAATGCTTCGTCAATGAGGCAGGCAGTCATGACCCTCCATGTCTCTAAGAGTCTCCAGGTTTACCGCCAGAGCATTGCGCAGCTACAAGAACATTGGCAAGAGGTAGTGCTGGATGCCGATGGGGATTACTTTGAGGACTAATGGTAAGTGGAATTTTCTGTATATCTTTCTGCTTCTGACTATCAAAAATAGCAAGAAAGTTTTTGTTTACCTATTACATTCACTAAATATGGACAAATCGAGCAATATCGGGACAATTTAACTTGGTGAATATTTCATAACGTTTAATAAACATGGATCATAACCGCATGTTTACGCGTTTAGCAACTTCACTTATTATGTTGGTCTCAAATCGCCACTAATTTGATGTGATGAATTGTGATCCAATATTTATATGATGAATGGTATGCAATAAGAATCCAAGAGTCATTTTCGTGAAATTACGTATTGGAAAGAGACACTTATAGTCGTCTCAAAAGCTAAACCAACTTTTCCCTCGAAGGCTTCTAAGTGGTTCCCCGCCCTCCTTCCCTCATGCTGTGAGATTCCGCGGTAAAGTACCCTCTACTTAGCAGTGTAACCAACCCCGTTGCGATTATCGTAGAAGTCTAGCTCACGGTTTCTTACTTTTTCATTCAGTAATTAATAAGAGTATTATATATATATATATATGTGTGTGTGTGTGTGTGTGTGTATATATATAACATGACCGATGCCCTATTTTTACACTCAGAGAAACCGTCTCGTGTGCAGAAATGGCGTGGATCAAATAATAGGTGACCCATAAGCCACACTGACCCACCGTGACCCACCATCTCCTAGCGCTTTCTTAACGCACGATACACCGTAATGCAATCTTGAACCACCGTCCATAGTGACCCACGCTTGAGCCATGACCCACCATCCAGCATGACCAATTGGACCCTCAACGCACTGGAAGCCTCTCTTGGCCCATGAACAATAGAATCCCCAGGTCATGAGATCGGCGAAGTTCGCATCACGACGCTGGGTCTACGCCGAAAATCAAGTCCACGAAACCCAGCTTATGAGTGCGCTAATCGCTAGTCTACTGGCAGGCCCCTATTATTATTATTATTAAATACAAGAGAAACTATGGCTCTTTGGTTCGTTGTTTTTCCTGTCTCATTGGTGTGCAACACTGTAAGAGAGTAGCAGGTCATACCACCTGGAGAGAATGACAAGAGGACATTTCTTTGATGTGGTTAAAAGAACTTGAATGCCTGCTGAGTTGCGCGTGGCTAGAAAAGTTGGTTTAGCTTTTGAGACAACAATAGCAGCGTTTTACATTTAACTACGTATCAATCAAAACACAAGTCGAAGTGGGTTAGAAAATGTAGTCGGGGTGGGGGCATGCTTGCTCAATACACGCCTAGTGGCAACGATTTCCTATTGGAGTCGGGAACTTCTTCAACATACGATTTCCTTATAGTTTTTAATATAGATGAAGTAAAGCCATATTTATTTGGTCTTTAAAATAACAAGAATTGTTCCTCAGGCGAGAAATGAAGTAGCAGACGCATTGCATGAAATGATCACATTCCTTCTTCTGTTTTCGCGCGATTTTTTTCTTTCTTTCATTTCGGAGCTGATAAAAAAAATGAAAGAAGTATTACATGCTTGACTTGTAGCCAATAATTATGAACAATAGTGGGGAGGATGATGTTTGTTTTTGAAATAGGATCTGATCATTCTCTTGGTTTTTCCTCATGCATCGAGTTCTCACACAGGTTTCCAACTCATTTATACGAGTATTTTACTAAAGTTCCTTTAAGTACCTTCCAATGACCTCTATCTAAAAGTGATACTGGACTGCTTGCTTCCATTGAAAATTCCATGAATATATGAAGCCAGGGAACGGAGATAACACTTAATCTCGTTTGTCCACTTCCAGTCTAAACTAATATGGACATAATTTTCGGTTCAAACTCAGTTTTTTATACTTGATAACGCTGTGCGACCCGTTTTCGTTCTTTGTCTTAATCCTTGCAATAAAAGTAAATATGATTTGCAATTATATGCAGAGTACGGTGTACTATGATATGAATAACTCAGGAATTAAGATTTAAATAATAAAACTAGCCACACAACGACAAGAAGCGTATAAAACTGAGTTAGAAATGAAACTTGGGTGCACATTGGATTAGACTGGAAGTGGACAAACCTGTTTACATATTTACTCTGACGTCTATCTTTCGACATTAAGCAATCACTCCAGTATTGTTACGTAGAGCTCGATGGTACCTTTAGTGTTCGAAGTGAAAGAAAAGCAGAGACGGTATGTTTTCCTAGGATTTTGTCTATGCATACCGATTATCAAAAAGTTGAGGAAAAGCAACAACAAAGAGGGGTATGTTTATCTAAATCTCACACTTGCAAAAATAATACAACGCACACATAGTGTTTAGGGAGGTACTCTCAAATGAGAAACATCCAAGAATTATTATACTGTTTGAGCATACATAGCACGTTTACATCACATTTGCAATAACTTGACTTTTACTTGCCTTGACAAACTTGTCGTATGAAGTGTTCCAAAGTGATGGTAAATTAGCTATGGGAAACGTGTCACATGAACTTTGCAGCAAGTTTGACTGAGGCTTGACGTATTATATGTCGTAAATAGTTAAAGTACCGTATTATAATTAATTAATTAATTTATTCAGAGACATGTGAATGGAGGGTTTCACCAATCATCGTTAGACTTTAACGAATCGTGAATAACTTGTAAGTGCTTTATCATTAGTTAAAATCCAAACGAAGGTTTGTGAAACCCTTACATACTATCTATCATTGTTATAATAATAGATATATCGTGTATATCGATATAAAATTACATAATAAATGAGAAGCTTCAATACCTGAGGTTTGAACTGTGTACAAGGCGTACTAACACAATTGAAGGTTGGTTTAGGAGACACGGTTGAGCAATTATACGAGGAAGTGACACCACGAAAGTCTTTGCCATTCGCGTATAAATAACGTTTGGAAAACGTTGTCCAGCAATTGCCTGCCAGCAATTGGATCATTTTGCTTTTGAATTACATTTTTTTAAAGATCTTTCGGAAACTTTGGCTCAGGCAAATGGATGATGACGGGGAAGTTGGTAGAACGAAGTAAGTGGGAGGAAGTTGGAGAACCCCGAGAAAACCCACGCAAACGGGAATTTGTCCACTACATAGCTCACATGCCGAACCGAGGATCCCACGCGAGGAGTCGGGATCAAACCGAGAACCCCACACACAAGAGGTGAGCCCTTTACCGCTGAGCCACCGTGCAGTGGATCACGTTTACAACATTACATCTTTCTCCTTTCGATAAATACTCTACTTTTGCTTCATCTTGCACGCTTTACATGTACTACCAGAATGCATTGAAGCAGGTTATTTAAAGTCAGGTTAGATTATTTTTTATTGCACGTAATAAATACAATATACCCCTATGCAATTTCAATATTTCACACAATCCAGGGAAATAGGTTAGAGAGTCAGGTTGACTGTCAGCACCATACCAGGTAATTTGTCTTTTATTCTTACTAGAAATCTCCCCATATTTATTAGGTAGATTTCGAAGAAAATATACCTATTGAGATCGGTACGATATGAATATATATATATATATATATATATATATATATATATATATATATATAATATATGTATTAACACGCCAGCGGTCATAATTTTGAAGATATTTGAACCAAATTTTTATATGTTGTTTCTAGGCTTAATGGCTCGGTTAAGTTCGTTAATGAGCAAAATCGGACGCCATCTTGGATCCAAAATGGCCGCCGAACCCATTGTTGTATAGAATACACAGCCTAAACCGCTGGGGCTATTGAAATCAAATTTGGCATAAAGGTACAACATCACTTTTTGATTATGAAAATGTTACCTAATGAGTTCAAAGACGCCATCTTGGATCCAAAATGGCGGACCTAAAAATCCATTTTCCACACCGTTTGAGCTAGAGATACGAAATTTGGCATAAAGGTGCATTATGACGAGTAGCTTAGGGAAATATCACAACATTTGGGAAAAGTCGCCATCTTGGATCCAAAATGACCGCCCAAAATCCCATTTTGCACACCGTTTGAGCTGGATAAATGAAATTTTACTTGAAGTTGTACTATCACAAGTAGGTCACGACAAAATAAGAAAACTTTCAAAAAGTCGTCAACTTGGACCCAAAATGGCCGCCCCAAAAACCCAATTTCCAAATCATTGAAGGTAGAGAAACAAAATTTTCAATGAAGGTGTATGACCAAGAGTAGGTTACGATAAATGGGGCAAATCTTCCCTTTGGGGGCGCAGCCAACCGTGGGAGGGTGAAGATGTACTCCGTGGTGGTGTAGTGCTGCAGTGAGATTTTGGTTAAGATAAAGGAGGCGCATCCTCTCAAAAGCACTGAAGTTGGGGGGCGAGCCCCGGCTCCCAGCGAAACTTCGAAATCTACCTCAGCCTGTAGGTCTACCGAAAGGGATTTTTTATTTACGCAGGAGGTCTTCCTCAACACAAGTTAATTTTACTTGACATCATTACAAATCTGACAACCGCCAAAGCACCGACATGACAATATTGGGAACGGAACTCTAAAATAACACACAGTTACAGAACCCCCTCCCCAAATGAAAAAAAAAATTACCTTGAAATTACGAGCTCATTGTAATATACAGGGTGTTTCAGGACCTCTGGTACAAACTTCGGGAGATGAATCCTCATATCCAAACAAGAAAAAAAGCGCTTATGAATACGCGCCCTATCATGCGTAGTTTCGGCGCTAGAGCGCCTCAAAAAGTCGTACAAAACTGTATTTCAAGGCGATTTATTTCGAATACTAATATCTGTACAGCTGGCGGGTCGTCGTTTCGTCAAGGAAATTGGATTTTCTCGTTTAGAAAATGCACATGTCAGAACTGACGGGAAAGTGCGCGAGTGATTCCTCGATTGAAGTGGGAGAATCCCCAAGAATTGCACACCGAATGTGGGTCGAACAGAGCAAGTAGATGATGTTCAGAGAACAGCACCACGTTGATTCCAAGGTGATACCTCAAGCAGATGCAAGATGGGGAAGAAATAAAGAATGTTGTGTGTGGTTGCATATTTTCACTCGGGTATCCCTCGCGCATTTTCCCATCACTTCTGGCATATGCATTTTCCGAACGAACATGTCCCATTTCTTTGACGAAATGACAAACCGCCAGCTCTACAGCTATTAGTATTCGAAATAAATCGCCTTGAAATACAGTTTTGGACATTTTGGGGATCCTCTAGCGCCGAAACTACGCATGATAGGACACGTGTTCATATGTACTTTTTTCTTGTTTTGATATGAGGATTCACTTCCCGAAGTTTGTACCAGAGGTCCTGAAACACCCTGTATATACACCATGTATTTATCTGCCGGTATGCCATTTCCCAGTGGTGGTATTCTTCTAGTGCGAAAAATCCCGAGCCGACATACTGGCGCATACCGTCCTACTTCGACTACTGGGGACCTTGATAGCACAGCACGAGCTATTGCTAACAATAAGGGACCTTATATGCCTGCTTTGTCAATCTATCCGTGTAAAAAAAAAAAAGTTTATCCTAAGGATTTATGTTGTCTCGCATAACAGTCAAGTTATAGCGGGCTGCATACAATGTAGGAGTCAGTCATTTATTGAAACTAGTACCAGGTCATAACCAAAGTTAATTGTTAATAGTTTTAGGCCCCTAGCAAAGTTAGTAGAATCAGAGCGATCGCTTGTTTCCTCTAAGGTAATGTTCAACAATAATATTGTGAACACTTTCAAAACATAAGAAAACTATTGGAGTAGAAAATATGTTTAAAATGCCCTTGTACAAAATAATCTGGAGATAAAACACAAGCTAAGTGGGGAAATAACAATAAAGCGCTCAGCCATTTTCAATCTGCTAATATTCGGTGACATGGGTGGAGCAGATTCCGTTTAGTGTCGCACGTAACCTCTTATCAGGGGAGAGTACAATTTCCTGAAATAAGTTGTTAAAATTTCTTTAGTGAAATTTAAATTTGTTTAGTAGTTAAAAATGATAAATTATTACTTCCAGTGACGTTTTATTAAAACTTTAGACATGTTTCGACTTGTTTTCACGAAGCAGAAACAACTATAAATTACTTTTTCGAAACCAATACGCCGAACTGAATGGCTGTTAGTACTACTATATAAAGCAGAAGTTTTCTTGCAGTTCAGAGATACAGTAAAAGATTTGGTAAACTTTATTTTATGTGGCCCATTTTAGAAACTTTTGACTTCGTTTCGTCACGGTGATATGAGTGCAATGCAGTTTAAAATCCAGAATCATCCATACTATAGGCGGGTTTGAAGCCGCAACCTCATGAATCACAGTCCAGAGTCCTAACCTACACGGCTATCGAGGCCTGCAGTAATTACTTTTAAAAGTTCGAGAATATTGTATATACCTGTATCTGAATGTTTCATTAAAAACGCTAATTTATAAGTAAAACATCTGACTTGTGTTGTGTATGTTGTGTTACTTAGACATCTCCTGTCTAATAAGCGGTTTACACACAGTTCTTTAGAGAAAATATTGCTGACTGCGGTAGCTGTGTAGTCTGAAGCGTCTGGCCAGCGTTTTCAATGTTCTGGTTTCGAATCGCGGCTAAATGTATGGGTGATTTGTGTGGATTTTTATTAACAGTTAATAGCTGACCGTAGTCATTAAGTTCTGAAATTCCCCTAAATGCAAAATTGATCACGTCTTAATGCGGTTTTACCGCATTTATTTGTCGTCAATTACTTCTTTAATCTTGCCATATCAGTGAAGCTCCATTTTTGTGTTTCCTACATTCAGAAACTCTCCGGAATCCCGATCTAAATATCGGTATACCGGATAAATAAGTCCGAATTAAGCGGAACATTCTGGCGATAACATTTTCGACCACGCTATACCGTTAAAAGTAAACGTTACTAAGAATGTTTCATTAGAGTTCTGCAGAATGTTTAGTATTTGATGTTGCTTCTTTTAAATCTAAGAATTCCCAGAGAATTTTCGGATTGTAAACTGAATTGTTACATATATTCTAGTGCAGTATCACAAAACGGTTTCTTATCGTAAGTGTGCATGAAATTCTGATCAAGTATTTGGTCCCGCCATTCCTGATTACTTGTTTTAGCAGAAATGGGGATTCCGATCCCTAATAATTAACAAATAGTAAAGTGATTAAAATGGCGGGACCAAATACTTATGTCTTCGGTGTTCAGTCAACGCACCAACTCTGACATTCTATACTGTTTTGATCTAGTATTTTCTTATGACTGGCAGTTTAGAACCAGTCGGTAAGACGCTGGACTTCTAACTCAACAACCCGTGTTCAACTCTCACTTCTTTTCTTTTCTTTTGTTTCCAACATCCCTGAAAACCGAATGATGCCCGGCTTTTTATTCGTCAATTTACTGGAAATTTCCAGGAATGTTTCGGAAAATTTTCCACAATGTAAGTAAGTTGGCAACTCCAGTCTTCCTACTTACCTTACTCGTCTCTCCTAACCCCCTCAGAGTATTGAGATTCTTTTAAAAGACATGTCTTTTCTATCTTAGGGCGTGGTCGAATAGTTTTAGTACGAGTATTCTTTGCAGGTACAGCAGCACGCATAATATTCGTTACGATGCGACCTTCCTTTTCACCTTCAGCGAACCCGTCAGCCTTGGCGTTGTACTTATGGTATAGGTCGCCGAACCACTGGTCTCGATTCATGATCTGATATGCTGCCAATACTGGATTATACATCAAAGTATCAGCATACAAATAAACACAAACGAGGGGAGCGAGAGGGGAGGGGAGAGAGAGAGCGAGAACTATTTTGCAAACACGTGTAGGAAAGCTTTTACTTTACATCAATAAATACAGTGTACAAGATGTGAATAACTCAGGAAAGGGGTGATGAAGGTAGAAGTCGGTTAGAACTTCAATTCTAGGTCCTCTTCCGCTATTGCCATCGTGAGACTGGGAAAAACCTGAATGAGAAACATCGGTGTTTGGTTCGATTTCGTGAATCATCCCTCCCCCCTTTTCTTTCTGATCTCCTCACGTCTTTAGTTCGCTCTCATCCTCACGTCTCTGTTTTGCCTTCATTCACCCTTATGTCTTCGTTTCGCCCTTATTGCCACCGCTTTAGTTTACCTCACCCTCATTCCCACTGCTTCAATTTACTTCACCCTTATTCCCACAGCTTCAGTTTACCTCACCCTCATTCCGACTGCTTCAGTTTGACTTACCCTCATTCCCAATGCTTCAGTTTACCTCACCCTTATTCCCACGTCTGAACTTCGCCCTAATTAAAGTCTTCGCTTCATCTTCATGCACACATTTTAACTTTACCATCATCCTTACTCATTCTGCTGTCTTTGCTTCACCCTTAATGTCACTCACCATCAACATCACGTCTTCATTTCGTCCTCACCCTCAGTTCTTCGTTTAACCCTCATTCCTACCATTCCACCTTGCCTCATCCTCACTCCCACTTTATTATCTTTTCTCCCTCCCAGCCGGGACAGGTACGTCGATTCGACGTGGAGCATTCGTCACTTTCGTCGAATCGACGTCGTAGGTTGAAATTTTCGACGTTGAAAATCGGTCACTTGTGTGGAAATGACGTCACTGGTTGAATTTCTTGACGTCGAAATTGTCGACGTACAATCGACGAAGGCGAAAAGACGCAGAAACAACGTCATTGCAACCAAATTTCGATCATTGTGTATAACAATGAAAATATGTGACAGAAGTGTCAAATGAACGCTTTTGTATTTTAAAAGTTGTGGTATGCATAATTTTCCTGTTTAAGGTAATTATTTAAATATTCTGAAAGTCGTGACATTTTTGTGGCAATGATATCATTTCATTACTTTTCAACGTTCTTTTCACGTTAATTCCACCTCCATTTTCGAGGTAGATTTAACGTCGATCGGAGCGGCATTTTTCTCATCTCGACGTCCAAAATACAACGTCGATGACGGGTTTACGACGTAGAAAACACGTATGTGTGCTGGCTGGGGCTGGCCCCACATTTCCACTTTATTAGCGTTTCGCTTCGTCCTCACACCTACGCGGCCTCACTCACATGATTCAACTTCGCTATTATCCTTATTCACCCTTCACGTCTTCGTTTCACCCTTATCCTCTCTGTGCAACCTGGTTCAACTTTCATTCTCACGATGAGATCAGTTTTCAGGGCAACCGCCCTGAACTGGTTGAGAACCTATGAATATAGTGTCCGTCGTAAGCAGAGGTCTAACTTGAACTGCTTCCCCAATTGAGCTGCTAAGCCTTGGCGTCGCTTGGGTTGCGTTACTACAACAACCGCACGAAACGTGTCCAAACAAAGGGTTGCTAACTTGGTTTCCATGACAACAAACAGATTATGGTGTCACACTTCAATACTTTATTGTTTCAAAAAAAAAAAAAAAAAGATGACCTGTTTTCTGTAATAGTTTAATCTGTCTCTCTGAAGCCAAACAAATTGTAGGAAGAGATAGTATTCTAGCTTGCAACAAGGTTGTTAGTAACTTGCTTTGAGCTTTTCAAACTTGTATTGAATTTAATAAACAAGCATGAAATAAACTTGTTGGAACGTCATAAGTAACTTGACGTAAATAACCTAAACTTAAAAAAAAAATATTTGAATTTTGTTTCGTTATACTTCCTCTGAGGTCTCAGTACGACAAAGTCCCTTCACGTGCTAAAATTATTTCACCGTAAGCTATCTTCGATAATTCGCGCCCTTTTACTATAGACGTCTCTTGCAATCTGATGTATAAATAGCACTTGGAAAGCCAACTAGGGCGTGTGATTCCGTGGTCTGGTGACTACAGTATCGGTTCGATTCTCACCTAGGCAGTATACTATTTTTTAAACAAGTATATTATGTTTTTGTTTGTTTGTTTCCTGTCCTGTCAAGGCTATTTCAACCTCGATTCTTGTTAACAGACTGCTTGATTCATCCTTGCTTTAAACCATTTCGACTTGATATGGTAAGCTTACACGAAGTTGTCACACTTGTCAAAGTAATCTTGAATCACTTGTGAGTCCGGTCGAAATTGCTATGTGAGAGAATACACCTGATGTAGTTTATCCATATCATTCAGTACAGAAAATATAATAAAGAATGAGAAAATACTTAGGCCTACTAGCTTTCACATTATAGAAGAAATCTCCAGGTATTTCCCACAAACGGCTTGTTATCTTAATCTAAGTTTCTGGCATTAACATTACAGACCTCTCAGATTACATGTTTCTACGTTTTACAGCTAGCTCACTATAATCTTCTGCATGCGCGTATTAGCCATAGTAATAATTTGCATAAACGAGGCAGTAACCTTCTGCAAAGAACAGCAACAACCGTTCATTATTCAAACATATGATAGAACTTGAGCATTCTATATATAACTAGCTGAATTGGGATCTTCCTCAAAGAACGGAGAAGAACTCTACTGAAAAACTTTGCATGTGAGTGGAGAGTTCGCACAAATCGTCAAGCCTCTGAACTTCCATTTTTTTTTACACACAGCAAAACAATCGATAAAATTGGTTTTAATGCCTTTAGAAATTTAAATGTTTATTTTCACCAAAGTGAATAATTCAGTGCTTAATGGGAGCCCACTAATATACACACTAAGACAGCATAGTTTCATTCGATTGCGAGTATTTTCGTGGAAAAAACAACAACTTTTTATCGACGCGCATATTTCTCAATTCTGTGTTTGTAGTATAAGCACTGTAATTAATCGAACATGTTCCGTGAAATATTAATGACATTATTGATGCTTCTTTATATTTTGATCGATACTGCAAATTTGGGTCTCAGCACACTTCAATAACAGGTTCTTACGATAGCCATTGGATTAGAAAAGGGACAATAGCGATCATGGCCTTAATTTAAAGGACCTGGTTTGACTGAAGGAGACCAGAAAGCCTGTCTAAGATGTCAGACCTCTAGATTCCAAACTCTAGAGATGCATCTACTGAACCTTCCCGCTTTGTAAAATCCTGAAGACGCTAGCGTAAAATTCTAAACTTCAGTTGAGTAGTGTCAAGCGAACAAAATATATAGACTTCCAGCACATTTATAGTAAAAACAAGTGTTTTTATGCAAAAAGGGAAAATAATGGACCTAAAGCGGAACCTTGTGGAACACCATATTTAGGTCAGATTGCAGCGATGCGATTTTTCTGATATAAACATCGATTTTTGTCCATTCTCTTGGTCAATTCTAATGCAAAGGAACCAGAGTAGACTGTATTTTGTTTCAAGCATAATAGTCTCTTTCATTTCCAACTCCAGAGTTCTAAGAAACACTGCATATCGTAGCTATTAAGAAGGTCAAATTGCTGTTACAGATAAAGCACACAGTTAAAGATAATGGTGTTTTTATATTCGAAGAGATAAAGGAAGATAGCCTCTGTTTCGTCACAGATTTAGTATGTATAGAACATTTGAACCTAGTGTCACATTTCATACACCAGATATCGAACTGTATCAAAGAGTCAAGGAAATATGTATACATTTATATTTTATCAATCAAAGCTGGGTCTCGCGACAAAACAAGCTTTTATATTTAAATATATTACAATACTTTATATCGAAACATAAGGGCAACAAAGTAAATATATTTTGATCAAGGACTCATGGCTAGTTTATTACGCAAAACGGAAACGTGTCTTATCACAGAAATGTGTTATTAGTGTTGTTTTCCTAATGCAGTTTTGTCTTATTGTTAGGTTGTCTTCAAACTCATTCTGTTTTGCTGGATCAGTAGGAGTTGTCTTTTTAGGTAGATTTCGAAGAAAAATCTACCTATTGAGATCGGTACGATATCTATATTAACGCGCAAGCGGCCATAATTTTGAAGATATTTGAACCAAATTTTAATATGTTGTTTCTAGTCCTAATAGCTCGGCTAAGATCGTTAATGAGCAAAATAGGCCCAAGGGGGTAGTCGGGGGAGGGGGTTGAAATAAAAAAAAATATATCAGCCCCTATGAAGTTTAGAGGGAAACTTTGTCTGCATAGATTATAGTACTCCCTATGAAGTTTACGGTGACACCAAAGATTCAGGGGTTGTGGGGGTACGAGTGGGGATGGGGGTGGGAATTCGAAATTTTTAAAACCACGTCTTGTAGGGTATCGTTGAAAGCTCTTGATGATTAATCTATAAATCAATAACTAGTTTCTCTTTAGCGCTCATATAAAGCGAATTTTTGATAAACAAAAACAAAAAATCTTCGAGATCTACCTCAGCCTGTAGGCCTGCCGAAAGGGATTTTTTTTTAAATTTAATTTTGTCCGTTTGTATTTATCTGGATCTTTGTAAATCCCTTGAGAGCGAAGCTATAGAAAAGGGCCTGATGATCACGTTCAGTCCGTACGTGTGTGTGTGTGTCCAAGAAAGTAAATATGATGTTTCACAATTTGTAGAGGTGGCGTTGGAAAGGTCTTGTCTAGGCGAGCTCAGGGCCGCACAACCGTCTTGACTGGTGCTGTGAGTCAGTTTCATTTGAAATTTGAAATTATTTTTATTTGAAATTTAACTTTGTACATGACAAGTTAACAATTACATTTTGACTCACAGAAGCCTCAGCTTGTGTGTGAGTCTTATTCTCGAATTATCATTAGTTTGTTGTTGTCTGGTTACCATACCAACCCATTTAAAATGAATTGTCCACATTGCTTCAGTAATGTTAGTCATATAGCACCAAACTTAGCATATTAAATATGGAACACAATAGAAAAATATTGTTAGTGTCTTAATTCCTATGTACCTCCAGTTGTGAGTGTTTCCAACCTATTTTTTTAAAAAAACATATATTTTTGCAATTTGGTTCCATAGCGTTGAACGTATCCGCATCAAACTTGACATCAACATTCTATTTACTTCGATACCGTTAAATGAATCTGGACGAAACTGGACATCAACGTTAATCGACACAATATAAAAATAGTGTGTGTGTTTTCGTCCCAAAAACAACCCAATTGTCAGTACTGCCAACTCATTTTATAAAAAAATAAATATTTATGTGGTGGCTGAGATGCTATTAACGGACCGGATACTGTGCGATTGTTAGAATCGCAGCGCTAAATATACTTAAATTTGGTAACTCTAAAACTGACAGGTCCTTTTTATGTAGTTAGTTTTCTCCATTTTGAGAACTCACTCTAACGCCTCAATGGAAGAAGGTAGAGAGAGGCTGGCAGATCCTTATCATTTGCTTAGTTTTCTCCATTTCAATAATTCACTCTAATTTTACAATATTCACTTCAGTACATCGTAGCCCTCCTAAACTAAAAGAAATACTTCCGCTTTCTTTTTTTTAGTCAAATTTTAAAATAGAGATTGTGATGTGAAGTTTAACTCTAGTATGCAATACTAGCTGTTATCCTGCCCATTGTCGCGGCTACATGTGAAACAATTTTCCTCCTCTTCGATCAACAATCGAGTGTATCGTTACTTACTTACAACCCAGAAATACCCCTCCCTCACGGGCCAAATCTTGAGTTTTGTATATAGTCTAATGTCTTTCTGTGATCACGTGAGGCAAATGCTTAAAGTTTGATGTAGTTTAGTATCACGGTGTGGATTTCTATAGCGGGTAGACAAATACATACAGACAAAGCGACAAATAGTCCTAGACTGATTTTAAACTTTAGTACACCGGGAATATCAAAATTCATTATCTATCTCGGGAAATAGTAAGGAGCGTTCGAGGAAAATATTTCTCATTTCGTTTTAGAGACCTTACTTTATGAGAGACCATTTGTAATCTTGAAAGCCTACCATTTTGATTTATGATATATTTGCATCTACAATGCACTCAGATTTGCTTTAGCTGCTTTTGTTCCGGCTCCTAGCGTGCCCTCAGTGCATATTGCGCGTAAATACCGCAAGAGAGCATTAGCAAATTAAAGATGGTTTCATAAATCGAAGTATCTAAACCAAAATTTGAAGTAAGTTTTTGTCTATCTGCTTTCGTTTAGGCGATAGTGTGCGTTATAACCTGAGTACATATAATGCATAAATACTTTTAAAGAAAGGTTGTAGCCTTAAAAGATTAAAACAGCCTTATAAATTAAGGTCTGAACCGAAAATCTGAAAAATTCTCGTCGTATTCCCCCAATTTCCTGACTTACATACACCCTGTATAAGGTCGAATGCAGGAAATATTTTCGAGACATTTCGGACACAAAACAGTTTCTGAGAAAATGTGCACATGAGCAAGTCAGTGTTGCCATTCTAACAATCCCTAAGGCTTTGTCCCCTTTCAGGATATGAAACTTACACCGTAAGCAATATTTTCAGGTGTGGAAACACTTTGTACTTGACCTCTGTTGACCTTGGCGCATATCAGAATTGAACATCTATATAGTTGAAAGCAGAGACACACTGACTGATCAAAATTCTAACCTACTTCCTGATGTGCTAGAAACTTACAATTAGGTATGAAGGTTACTGATCAAGAGTAGATTACAAGAAAAAAACGAAATATTAAAAAAAAGTCGTCATCTTAGATTCAATATGGCCGCCTGAAGTTTATATGTCGAAAGTATGCCCAGCCGGAACCGCTGGAGCTAGAGGAACGAAATTTGGTATAAATGTGTACTGTCAATAGTATGTTACCAGAAAATTCCAAAACGTTTTAAAAAAGTCTCCATCTTGAATCCAAAATGGCCGTCATCATGAAAAATGAACTTTCTCCTATATCTTCCCTATTTCTTACAATATTTTGACCAGACCAACTAATTGGCATAAAATCAAACCGTCATGAGTAAGTAATGATGAAGGGGCGCATTTCCCCACAAGATATCTGGGGCGGAGCCTCTAGCGAAGCCAAGCCAGTTTCAAATATAAAACGTATCTTGAAACATATTTATGAAAAACAAAAACAAGTGACATCCAATTGTACTAAATAATAACAAAGATACATTAATATAGTAAAGTGGTAGTGTATTTATTGTATGTATTCCTGAACTAGAATACAGTACGTAAACGTATAATGTGGATGGGAAAAGCGAATGAATTTCATGGTCTACTTATCATGCTACCGAACAAGAAAAGATCCCCCCTCCACTCTATTGCCTCTATTTGTCGAAAGTTCAAACTCAGTGGCTTTGATACGCCACTGTATGATTGTTGTGAAAGCAGCTATTCATAACCTAAAGCCAGGACAAATTCCAGTCTTGACAGTTGACCAACCCCTCTACGCCATTAAAAGGAAAATTCAGTGGACGTGGTCAGACAGTTATGGAGAAGATCATTATGTAGTTATGTTTGGCGGTCTTCACATTGAGATAGCCATTTTAAAGGTACTCGAAGAATGGCTAAAAGATAGCAGATGAACTACAGCTCTAGTGAAAGCTGATATTGTAAGAAGTTCTGGGAGAGCTGATTCTTTAATTCAAGCAGTCGTATCACCAGAACGCGTCGAGGTTGCTGCTTTGTATTACTTGCTTCTTGAAGCTCACAATGAGTATTATGTACAGCAGATAAACCCTTGTATTCTTTGATGAATGGTTGCAACAAAAATGTAGATTGGATTGGAAAATATAAATTTCGACTTCTTGTTCAAAACACTATCACTGGAAGTCCTCATGCTTTTCTCTATATGTGAGGTCGTTGCGAGAACACAACTTCCAGTTGTATGTAGAGGTACTTCCACAGTTACTTCCTTGGATGTTTGCGTTGGACCACACCCATTACTCCAGGTGGCTCTCGGTACATGTGTGCGACATTATGGTCCTTCATGATAAACACCCAGCTATTCATGCAGAATCTATGGCTGGTAATCTTGTTGTGCATAGAACATGAAAAACATTCTCAGGCATGGCTCACGATAAGTGCCATAAACAGAACAACGCAGCAATAAAAGGTTCAGGAGGAGCAGTTGGTCTGACGGAAGATCCTGGAGCATTACATAGTTGGATGATACCTGGCCCTGAAATTGCTAGAATGACAGAAGAATTCGAGAACCACTGTTCCCCAAAACAGCAGCCAGTTTCGGACAGGGAACAACACCATGACCAGTTACCTAGTGTGCAAAATGCTTTCCTGAAAGATGTCCTCTTCTTAACCGAAGTAATGAAGAATATGGGGAACCTATTCTTGGAGCTAATCAAAAATCTTTTGGTGCTCGATGTAAAGTTAGTTATGGACAAATTAGTTGCAAACACTGTCAAATAAGTTGTCTCCGTGGGTACGAAACAATAAGAGACCTTCGTGGAAGAACGGCTGATTAACCGAGCAAAACTACTCACTGACACAATTCCTAAGAACAAACTTCCACTCTTCAGCAGACCTCCACTGAAAGCAAAATCTAAACAGAAGTTAAAACTTACTGAAAAATGATTGCAGTCTCTTCTCTGGGGGCTGTACATATCTTGCCAAACACGTGAGGGAAATTTGGATTAGTTCTTCAGCCACGAAAACCAGGCTACACCACCCTCCCTTTCCCAAGGTGGCAACTTGAGAATTGGCATGAAGTCAGATTTTTTAAGCTGTATTGTACCAGAGGATACTGTTTCAGTAGATTCGCCTCTTGTGTAGATGCTGTGTTCATGGATGGAGAAGCGGTTGTCTAATCCTTCCACTCCAAAAATATTCAAGGATCATTCAGATAATGTGTTCGTGTCTTACGTAAACACTCAGTTGACAAACGCAAAGAGTGTAGATATAGTTTTTGATGTGTACAGATGAAACAGCTTACAAACTACAGTGAGACATAACAGAGGTGGAGGTGTGAGAAGAAAGGTTGGGCCAAATACTTTGGTACCGAGGAACTGGAAAGATTTCCTAACTGTAGACGAAAATAAAGCAGAACTCTCCCAATATCTATCTGGACAAGTTATAACTATACCAATACATAACGGCAAGGCAGTCTATGCAACACACGGAAATACAGTACTTCGTGCTCCAGCGTGGTCTGATGTAAGTAAATTATCTTCTTGCTTTCAAGAGGAAGCTGACACGTCTGTTTCTTCATGTGTCAGATGCTGCACAGAAGGGTAGCAAGAAAGTGTCTATACGTACAGTAGATACCAATGCAATTGTTTTGGCTTTAGCCTTATTTCTAAAGATTAAACCTGAGGAAATGTGGATAGCTTTCGGAGTAGAATCGAATGTCAGACACATTCCTATTCATGATTTAGTGGCAATTTTGGATCCAACAGTTTGCAATATCTTTCCAGAGTTTCATGCTTGCACCAGCTCAGACACCATATCTGCATTGTGTGGAAGAGGAAATTAAACAGGATGGGGC
Source organism: Lepisma saccharinum (assembly GCA_022664845.1). Taxonomy (NCBI): domain Eukaryota; kingdom Metazoa; phylum Arthropoda; class Insecta; order Zygentoma; family Lepismatidae; genus Lepisma; species Lepisma saccharinum. The sequence continues at coordinate 97,572 of JAGDQP010002933.1, forward strand.
ACTTAGAAAGCTTTTCCTGAAGCAATTGATGCCTTTGAGGAGTTGCTTCAGATGCCCAGAAGTGTCAGTAAGGGCTCTTTGGAAAGGTTAGAACGCTTTGTGGTTCTCATGTATGACAGGACAAGTGACTGTAATGAAGTTAATGAAGCAAGAAAGCAGCTATTCTCAAAGAAGTCCAGGACGCTTGAAAATATTCCACAAACACAAGATGCTCTGACGTTAAACATAAAACTCGTTTCGTTCCAGGCAAACATGTGAAATCAAGACATAGTTCTCGGTCCACATCTACCAAGCCCAACGGACTGGGATGGATATATATAGAGACGAGATGGCAACCACAGTAGGCAACTCTACCAGAAGATTCACTGTTACGAACTGTTACACTGTCCATACAGAAATGGGTGTATTGGATGTTGTAAATGTCGGAACGTGATGTTGAAATGCACGGCATTATGTGCATGATCAGAAGATTGTAATAATTAGTTTCAGGAGAATAATTCTTAGTGTCCTATGCCTATACATTCCACATCATTTCTCACGATGGCGGCCATTTTAGATTCAAGATAGAGACTTTTTGAACTTTTTGGAATTTTCTGCTAACCTACTATTGACAATACACATTTATACCAAATTTCGTTTCTCTAGCTCCAGCGGTTCCGGCTGGACATACTTTCGACATATAAACTTGAGGCGGCCATATTGATCTAAGATGACGACTTTTTTAATATGTCGTATTTTTCTCGTAATCTATTCTTGATCTAAATTGGACGTTTCATATCTAAATTGGAAGTTTCTAGCACAACTGGAATAGGTTAGAATTTTGATCAGTCAGTGTTACTGCTTTAAACTATATAGATGTTCAATTCTGATGTTCTCCAAGGTCAATGACCTTTCAAGGTCAACAGAGGGCAAGTACAAAGTGTTTCCATATCTGAAAACATTGCTTACGGTATAAGTTTCATATCCTGAAAGTTTCATGCTTTAGTCATTAAGTGCACAATTGTTCAAATATTTAGAGCTAATCTGCTCGACTACTTGTTATAATCTCAGACACACAAACATTATTTTTTTATAAAATGTTGGTAACTGGGTTGCTTAGGGACTGAGGTTCCTCAGTCACACCGGGATGGTACTACAAAGCTAGGCCCTGGCCGATAACCTTCACCACCCCATTCTGAAATGGCTGAAGATCATAAAAATAAAATTCAATTTAATTAAGAGATGATAAACTGTGTACCTTCCCCTTATTCATACGGGGACTCTAAAATATGAAGAAAGCAGAGAGGTAAAGAATAAAGAAGTGCTGCCAATCGATTTACAGATTGATAACTACAGAAGAAAAAGATAAGGTGGCTATCTTTTATAACTGTGTGTTGTACAGGAG